>OY759270.1:39101821-39186821 GCA_963662155.1 Lamellibrachia columna
ATGGTGTTGTATCGAGTGATGTGGCCATAGCATGAGAGCTTTCGTCGTTTCACTGTTGCCAACAGGGGCTCTTGATTTCCAGCCAGGGAGTCCACTTGTTGTCTTACATATCCGTGTGTCTTGTGTTCAATGTACGAAATGCGGAGGTGTCTCCTGAAGAATTTCGTTTCAAATGTTTGTACGCGTCTCTCTGTCTCTGCTGTCAGAGTCCAGCTCTCACATCCACAGAGGAGGATGGATCCATTGAGTGCTCTGTAGAGCTTAAACTTGGATTGGAAGCTGATGTCTCTTCCAGATGATGCTACGTCTTGACATAGCAGACATAGCCACTGCGCTGCGATCCTTATTTTGATTTCCTTTGTTGAGGTACCATCTTTGCCTAAAGTGGACCCAAGTCGTTTAAAAGAGTTTATTTCCTCGAGGTTCTCGTTGGTACTGTTGACAAGTACTTTGCTACGTCCATATGTAATACAATAAAATCCTCGGGAGACCCAAGCACGAAACAGTTGGATTGGTACGTTGAGGAGCCATGGAAGATAAGCGCTTTTAAACAGGTAGTTAGCTATACATGTGGAAATTACGCACTGCTTAGAACGTGGTGTCCAATTAACAAATTTGTCCACATGACAGGATACTTATAATTAACAAGAAGTACTACATATTGAAGATTACAAATGATTTGTAAAGAGTTCGTGTGCCGGACAATCGTCTTTACGACTCGTTGGTAGTAGTCAGTGGGTGCAACTATACAACCGACCTCGAAATATTCATCCTAGAAGTACCCGACCGTTGCTGATTTACGACAATAAACAACATCGACACTATTCAAACGATCTAGCAATGCAGCTTTCTTTGATGGTAGGCTGCTCTGTCGTGCACTTGCATATAGATGACCAAAAAGCGACCCCTGTCGTGACTGCTGCTGGGAGGCTGCAGTGACCTCAACCCACCTCAACCCATCGCGTCTCTTTTTTCATGCAGGCAACTTTACGTCAACGTCAATTTTACGTCAACGTGTTCTACATACAAACCAACTGTTCACATGCTGCCAACTAGATTCAGTCTTCGCTAGAGTCTTGAAACAAGCTGCGCCAGAACAGGCCAAATCGTTGGCGAAATTATTCCAGCTATGCTTTAACAAGGAATCATACCTAAACAATGTAAAATAGCACAAAAAGAAAGATGCACGATCCGAACAAATATCGACTAGTATCATTGCTCGGTCAGCACCATTAGCAAGGTGATGGAAATACTCAGCCATCTGGAAATATGTGTTTGATATCAGATGAGCAGTTCGGTTTTGGAGCTGGTCAATCTACAGTCTAATCCTTTACACATATAGTAAACACGATGACAAAGGATCCAGGAGAGCGGAAAGGTGTCATAATTGTAAGGTGCCATGTGTGGAGCCAAACCAGCGAGCTATGATAAACAGGCAGATTTGATGCCATCCAGAGGAGAGCTGTCAAAATCAGAGCTCTGACAGGGTCTCACGTGAACAGGAATGCTATTCAAGCCCAAACAAGACAAGTTTGAGCACGCACTTCGTTCATCTGGGTATGCCATGGAGATACACAAACCCTACTCAACAGCACGCTACACCCTTCCCCGGTACAGCGAAGAGCCACCAGGCGTCAACATCTCGCCACACAGCTACTGTGGCAATTCCATTCTCAAACAATGCTGGCCATAAGAGGTCATTCCGACCGCCGACCGCCTCTGGAACGAACTCCCAGAGGAGATAATTACCACCAGGGACAGAGACCATTTTATGAACAGAGTCAAGGCCTTCATTGGCGCTGGTGTCAGTACCCACTTACCGAGTTGAAAGGAACAGCTGCTACGCCGAGGAAGAAACCCACAAAGCCTTCATTGGCGCTGGTGTCAGCACCCACTTACCGAGTTGAAAGGAACAGCTGCTACGCCGAGGAAGAAACCCACAAAGCCTTCATTGGCGCTGGTGTCAGTACCCACTTACCGAGTTGAAAGGAACAGCTGCTACGCCGAGGAAGAAACCCACAAAGCCTTCATTGGCGCTGGTGTCAGCACCCACTTACCGAGTTGAAAGGAACAGCTGCTACGCCGAGGAAGAAACCCACAAAGCCTTCATTGGCGCTGGTGTCAGCACCCACTTACCGAGTTGAAAGGAACAGCTGCTACGCCGAGGAAGAAACCCACAAAGCCTTCATTGGCGCTGGTGTCAGCACCCACTTACAAGGAACAGCTGCTACGCCAAGGAAGAAACCCACAAAGCCTTCATCGGCGCTGGTGTCAGTACCCACTTACCGAGTTGAAAGGAACAGCTGCTACGCCGAGGAAGAAACCCACAAAGCCTTCATTGGCGCTGGTGTCAGTACCCACTTACCGAGTTGAAAGGAACAGCTGCTACGCCGAGGAAGAAACCCACAAAGCCTTCATTGGCGCTGGTGTCAGCACCCACTTACCGAGTTGAAAGGAACAGCTGCTACGCCGAGGAAGAAACCCACAAAGCCTTCATCGGCGCTGGTGTCAGTACCCACTTACCGAGTTGAAAGGAACAGCTGCTACGCCGAGGAAGAAACCCACAAAGCCTTCATTGGCGCTGGTGTCAGCACCCACTTACCGAGTTGAAAGGAACAGCTGCTACACCGAGGAAGAAACCCACAAAGCCTTCATTGGCGCTGGTGTCAGCACCCACTTACCGAGTTGAAAGGAACAGCTGCTACGCCGAGGAAGAAACCCACAAAGCCTTCATTGGCGCTGGTGTCAGCACCCACTTACCGAGTTGAAAGGAACAGCTGCTACGCCGAGGAAGAAACCCACATAGCAAATATGTGCTGACTATAAGTTTTTAGAACAACAATTTTCAAACGCTGTTTGAATACATACTATGTCATTGTATATATACCATACAAGCTTGGAGGCGTTATCGTAAGAAGGGCATAGACAAGTTGGAAAGAGAGCAATTATGCTGAATCGTTATGATAAACGTCTAAATAAAGTGATTTAGCAGATTAAGAGTAGATAAAATAGAATTTTTGAAGATATTGAATGGTTACGAAAAAAAGATATAAGTATTTGTTCACATTAAGGAAAGTAGAAAGTCTAGAGGAAACGAAGTAGTGTAGATAAAGAAACACTGTAAAGTGAATATAAGAAACTATTCATTTTTACATAGGACGATAACCAAAGAAACAAATTATGTACTGATTGTGTAAATGTTAGCTGTGTGAACTCATTTAAAAACAAAACAAAGTTGACAAAACATCTCGTAAAGGCGGGTTAAGCATAACTGAATAAATGTTTGACTTTTGATAAGCCAATAACTTCCTTGTCCATTTACCGTCTGTTTTTGTTGTAATCTAAAATAACGCACGCACGCACGCACGCACGCACGCACGCACGCACGTACGCACGCACGCACGCACGCACGCACGCACACAGAAACACATAGTGAGCAAGTCGGTCGTCAAAGCACTTATAAGCGACGCCTTCAACGATTCCTGCAGCTCGTCTTACCTGTCCTGCGCTCTGTCTCTTGTAGAAACATTCTACTGTGACAATTAACAATGTTGCTACATTCGGACTGCTGCCTCACAACCCATGTCCGTTGTTTCACCAGTTACAAGCTGGATCGTTAGGTGATGGTATGTCACGACGTCTTAATGGCACATCCATATCGCTGACGCAACAACGTCAGCACGGTCCTCAGCGAACGGCGATCAATATCACCTGTATCGAGGCTTAAGTGCGGGGAACGTCGGGTCGTTTAATCATGCCCGCGGGGAGAGAAAGCTGATGTCGATGGGCATTATCAAAGTGCCGTTGTGATTACTCCTGGGCAAACAGGGTTGACGTCGTCCAATAACTGCAGACGTCGAAGGTGTTACTTGCACTCGGCGTCGCCATAGCATCTGTTGGGCCGTCGTAATCATCCGGTGTATATTTCACGATCAATATTTTACCAAATCGGTCCAACCATACCATTCCATTGTAAGTAACAATGGGAAGGTATGGTTGGCAAGGGGGAGCTTGAGGAAACGATATTGTGTGAACTTCAAACACCGATGTCGAACATCGTTGAACCATTGGGCAGAGGATAGTGATTGCGGTGCTACATAAGGAATACGTGAAGTCATCGCGGATGCTGTAGGCTACCGAGCTCTTTCACCCTAAACGGCCCCTCTGCCACACAGGGCTCTTTCACCCTAAACGGCCCCTCTGCCACACAGGGCTCTTTCACCCTAAACGGCCCCTCTGCCACACAGGGCTCTTTCACCCTAAACGGCCCCTCTGCCACACAGGGCTCTTTCACCCTAAACGGCCCCTCTGCCACACAGGGCTCTTTCACCTTAAACGGCCCCTCTGCCACACAGGGCTCTTTCACCTTAAACGGCCCCTCTGCCACACAGGACTCTTTCACCTTAAACGGCCCCTCTGCCACACAGGGCTCTTTCACCTTAAACGGCCCCTCTGCCACACAGGGCTCTTTCATCTTAAACGGCCCCTCTGCCACACAGGGCTCTTTCACCTTAAACGGCCCCTCTGCCACACAGGGCTCTTTCACCTTAAACGGCCCCTCTGCCACACAGGGCTCTTTCACCTTAAACGGCCCCTCTGCCACACAGGGCTCTTTCACCTTAAACGGCCCCTCTGCCACACAGGGCTCTTTCATCTTAAACGGCCCCTCTGCCACACAGGGCTCTTTCACCTTAAACGGCCCCTCTGCCACACAGGGCTCTTTCACCTTAAACGGCCCCTCTGCCACACAGGGCTCTTTCACCTTAAACGGCCACTCTGCCACACAGGGCTCTTTCACCTTAAACGGCCCCTCTGCCACACAGGGCTCTTTCACCTTAAACGGCCCCTCTGCCACACAGGGCTCTTTCACCTTAAACGGCCCTTCTGCCACACAGGGCTCTTTCACCTTAAACGGCCCCTCTGCCACACAGGGCTCTTTCACCTTAAACGGCCCCTCTGTCACACACGGCTCCTTCACTCTAAACGGCCCCTCTGCCACACAGGGCTCCTTCACTCTAAACGGCCCCTCTGTCACACAGGACTCCTTCACCCTAAACGGCTCCTCCGCCACACAGGGCTCCTTCACCCTAAACGGCTCCTCCGCCATACATGGTTCCTTCACCGTAAACGTCTCTTCTGCCACACAGGACTCCTTCACCCTAAACGGCTCCTCCGCCATACATGGTTCCTTCACCATAAACGGCTCCTCCGCCACACAGGACTCCTTCACCCTAAACGGCTCCTCCACCATACAGGGCTCCTTCACCCTAAACGGCTCCTCCGCCATACAGGACTCCTTCACCCTAAACGGCTCCTCCGCCATACAGGACTCCTTCACCCTAAACGTCTCCTCCGCCAAACAGGAGTCCTCCACCCTAAACGGCTCCTCCGCCATACAGGACTCCTTCACCCTAAACGTCTCCTCCGCCACACAGGGCTCCTTCACCCTAAACGGCTCCTCCGCCATACATGGTTCCTTCACCATAAACGTCTCCTCTGCCACACAGGGCTCCTTCACCCTAAACGGCTCCTCCGCCAAACAGGACTCCTCTACCCTAAACGTCTCCTCCGCCATACAGGACTCCTTCACCCTAAACGGCTCCTCCGCCACACAGGGCTCCTTCACCCTAAACGGGTCCTCCGCCATACATGGTTCCTTCACCATAAACGTCTCCTCTGCCACACAGGATTCCTTCACCCTAAACGTCTCCTCCACTCGACATGGCACCCTAAATGGTTCTTCCAACCTTCAGGGATCCGTCACACAACATGGCGCCTCCATTCTATAGAGTCCCTACACACTTCAGGGCTTCGTCACCCTACCGCTGTATATGCACCTTCACCTTCGACCGTGGTTCAGCATCCCCTGGCTCGCTCGCACCGGCTGCTACCAAATTAGGACGACCTTCTTCCCATGCTTCGGTCAATAACTGCCGGCTATGTGGTCTTGACGTAATCCTTCTAATGTTTTCCCTGGTCACCAAGTGTCCGCTTGCCCGCCGACAGCTGTGCGCCAGGTGATCGCCCTGGGAGTCGATGGCATGGCGTCCACCAGACCCGTCCAGCACCTTGCAATCGTAACTTCGACGTTGGTCCATTCCCGTGGTGCAGGCTGCGGGATTTGGTTAGGCCCTACATATCGTCCGCAGAATCCAAACGACGGAACGTAATCTGCGTTGATGAAGCTACTCAGTATATTTAATGACGCAAACCGTTCATAGTTCAGAACAACGCAATCAACTTGGTCATCCACACCGTGAAATACCATGTTGGTGAAATCATCTGCTGCCCAGGTGGCCAAAGCAATATACACCTTTCTGGTTCGATTCGTGATGTCGGGCAATTCCAAATAAGATTTAAGTATACGCAAACCTAAACAATTCCAAATATTTGTTCATACAAATTTGTCATTGTTTCTATTGCTTCGTATTAATTACATCGGTGCATTCTATTGTCGTTGCTTTAAAAGGCTTATGTCATAATATAAAGGACATTATTAGGATGTTTAAGGCACCTAATATAGAACCTTCGTTTGAACGACACACTATGTATATTACTTTATAATACGATATAAACCTACTTATTAGGATGTCTAAGACACCTAATATAGAACCTTCTTTGGAACGATACACTATCCATATTGCTTTATTATGTAAGCCTACATACACCATGTTGCTCAGTGCAGAGGAATAAACTATACGTCCTCAATGCATATCCAACAAGTCAGACACACCATCCACGTACTGCAATTCCATTGCGAATCAATTGATAGTTAGTAATTACGGATACGGCTCAACCAGTTTGCGAACCGAGCGATATACAAAACCTCTACGGTATAGGCTTAATTCGGCTGCTTAATCTTTAGCCCAATCACCCTGTCTTCGATCCAATCAACTGCTTAAGCTTTTACGTATACGCTTATAATGATACAACTTGGATGGTGCACGTGAGACGAGCAGCATTATGTGACCCGAGACAGTAATATTGGTAGCAGAATTTTATCGCTTCGTTTTGAGATCGACACTCACACTTGGTAGATATAAACACAGTAGCTAGCACAATGTTATGTTATAATAATTTATTATCGAACACACACTCACGCACACACGCACGCACGCACACACATATCTTCCTCCATCCCTCCCTCCTTCCCTCCCTCCCTCACTCACTCCCTCCCTCCCTCCCTCACTCACTCACTCACTCACTCACTCACTCACTCACTCACTCACTCACTCACTCACTCACTCACTCAATGTTCTGATAACGTATATCGGTCAGGCAGAGGCAAAAGAAAATGCATGTTCTCATACCTTGCAGTCAAGTGACATGCAACGCCACCTGTTGACAGTATTTTGATTAATCTAATTGGTGCAACCAGCTGCTTCCGGCTGAGCTTGGCCGGACAAGGAGGTTCGACTGTTCTCATCATTTCTCTATTACACTGCCTTGTTTGCCGCCGTGGAACCTCGTGGAACCTCGCCGCGCAGACATTCTTTCAGCCGAACTGTCGAAGCGCTAATTTATTTATCGTCTTTCCGCGAGCGTTTGACGTCCGGGAACCGATCGTTTCTAGTTTCATTAGTGCGGCAAAGATTGGGCACGAATGCCAACGTGTGTAAATGCGAACATCAGACATCCATATAAACGGTCCTCTGAATTATATTCTCTTGCTGTGTAAATGCTAGATGACTATTCGTGTGTCACCACTGCGAATGTACCCACAAAGCTAATCCTGCTGGTTTTCCTTACAATGAAATGTAATAGATCGGAGATAGAACACATTTTAACGATCTAGGACTATTCAACTCTAACTATATATATTAGTCGAGTTTTGAACAACATCAAACGCCGAGAGGTTGCGTTTGGTCATTGGTATTCTTAGAACATCCATAAGCCTGGTTGAACACTCGTGCGTGACATGGGAAAACACACTATAAACACTGCTGTGTCAAACTACCTAAGTTGATATATTTTCATGACTTTATTAGCCTGTGAAATAATGAGAATTATGAGGTGTTAACATTGTTTTGATGACGAGATGTACCTGACGACATTAGCTAAACATTTGGTATAGGAAGCCAAGCATATTTCAGTTGCCTTGGTAATTTTGTAATCCACAACCCGAAACGTTTTCGCATTCATGGGAATGTACTAAACTGTTTTCGTGGTTGACTAAGTGGTCGTTTTCGTCATGTGGTTTAGAGGGGGCACAGGCAAAATTAATATCCGTTAAATCGGTAGTCCCCAGGGATCGGTTCAGGTACTTTAACGTTCTTGTGGTTTGTCAACGAATTGACATTAAGCACAAAATCATCTTGTTGTGGATTTTTTTGCTGACAGTGCTAAGTGTTACAAAGCCACAAGGAATATAAATGAATTAATGTGCATTGCCGCGAAAGCATTTACTTAATGTGCTTAGACATGTTTAATGTGTTTAGATGGAGTCTTAATTGGAAGATGACGGCAAATTTTTGATGACATCAACTCTTGTTACTCAAAAAAGTAATTAATGGTGCTGTTTTAGAATATTTGCTTTCGATTATTATTATCAGGTTAATGTTAAAAAAAAAACTGCAACATCAACAATATTGTTATGCAGGTTAAAGGTACAGTCTAATAGTGTTTTAATAAACCACAATTTTATATATTATTTGACCATTATCTGTTGATGAATACCAACATTGCCGCTCAGTGCTTTCGAACAGTTTTCCGCAATTTCCAATACAAGTGGACAAAATATATCGGTTCATATATATACCACAGAATTACATCATTAATCATCCCCCTATAAACAAGAGCGCTAAGTCAGCTAGCCAGGAAGCATGCGTGAACTATTGGCCAGCATCTCGTTGTATGGCAGAAACAGTTGCATCCACTGGCATAACACATACTATGTACGTGACAATTTTTTTAGAATACACTAAAAAGAGCTTGGAAATACCTTTAACATAGTACTTAGATATTTGTTCTATGGTGAATATTTAGAAAGTTGTGCCAATTTGAATGTCGGAAATTATGTCAACATTTCGTCCCTTTGTTTTAGAGTGAAACAGGCAAACGTGTGACCAGTTTTTGCACTTCAAAATGTTATAACTTTCTTAATATTATTAAGATAAAATTGTTAGTGCATAATTCCTATGGACAAATATTGATTATGATTTCATTACATTGTGATGCTAATTAAGTTCTTAGATTAATAATTACTTACTCAAACGAATGATTTCATGAAATAATTTTTTTTTATTCATTCATACATCATATATTTTAATGAAATGTACAGTGAGATCACAAAAATAACATACACATTAGTGATGGGAAAATAATGTGTCTGTCTATAGTATTTCTCCAAACACACATCATTAATTACTTCCCGAATCACTAATTAACCAACTTATTGGACTCCTCGATTTCTGTAAAACGTTATTCATAATTAATATATTTCAATGACATACACACACAAAAACCACCACTTGGGAGTAGAGAAACTAGAGATAGCAAAATTAGGTGTGTAAATTGTATTCCACAATTACACATAATTAATTATTTCATGAATACCTAATTAAGCGACTTATTTAGACACACAGACATGCAAACATGACAAATATTTTACATATATTCGTAGTTAGTCATATACACCTGAACAATTTCAGTGACATTTTCAGTGAACAAAAACAGAAACTGGAGATAGTAAAATGTATTCATTGTCAGCCATCAACAACATCCTTAAAAGCTGTGAGAGAACGCAAAATCACACGGTCATGTTCAGTGTACACAAACAACACATGACCATTCAGGACGTCTTCACCAACACAGGGCAAGGTAGCAAAGTTATCTGTTAAATGCTGCCTAGCAAGTCCAACTTTGGCAGCAGGAGCCTTCCGTTTTTTTTTTGAGGCATCTTCTGAAATTAAAATATATAATATGTATTAATTACTATGCAATAGTATCCAAATTACAGATAGTAAAACAAGATTCAATATTATACTTAACTTAAAGTGTGCATGTCATGTGCGTGTGCTGGAATGATTATGTATTAATTGAGTAACATTTAATCAATTAATATATAATCACACCCACCACTCAAATAACCTGAATCCTACAGCTTGTGTATTTGTGTTTAAGTATTCATCACATAAACCACAACCACACAAAAGACATACAAGTAGTTTAAATTACAATTTAGAGTAACAATGGCACAATCACACAAACTACAATCACTTACAAGACATAAAAGTAGCTTCAATTACAATTTACTGGCATCTTTTGTTTTGAATCAACTTTTGTGTTGGCTCCAATAGGCTGAGCAGCCAACACAAGCAACGAGGGCTGCTCAGTTAAATAATCTAATTGCATCAAATAAACAATCACTACAAGTAAAATAACCAAATACTCACACTAAGTTACTGTCAAAACATTAAATAAAAACAACTGATGTAGCAGAATTGCATTGAAACCTCTATAGATCTAGCTCTATAGAGGACGCCTAAAACAGGTCACGTGATCACCGAGCTAGTGACGACAACGATTGAGAACGATCACAAATCGGCAATCATCCACTAATCCGTATTATTGCATGAGTTACCAACAATCCATAACTGGCTAAAATATAATAACATTAATATTGGATGCCTTAATTGCACAATTAAACATGGTTTGATGGTAAAATAAAACAGTGGGTGATCGTTCGAATTTGTCAACATCGACATTTCTCGGAGCGAACATCGTTTTTCCTTCGGCTAAAACAAATACTTCTCTGCTATAGATTTCTTCCAAACTTGGCCAATATATACATAAACATACATTAAACATGTGTATAAAGTTTAACAAGTTTCACATCCTTACCTTCAAGATGAATATTGACGCTGAAAATGACGCTCGATTTCAAAACTTCACAACTTTCCTTCCGATGTCAACAATTCGAAAACGAGGTAGCAGGGGAACACATGAACCACGTCATCAGTATGATTGTGGCTTGGGAATCCCTCAAATAGACCGATGACGATACAGAAAATGGGTCGACCCCTTTCCCCGAAGCGCTCTACAGCCAAATGATGCGCGCTTCACTGACACGGATGGCGCTTCATATGATGCTCGCCGCCGAAGCGGCCGCCGCGGGGTGGCGGAGTTTGTCACGTACCTACACATTGTGTAGTACTGTTTATAGTGTGAGCATAGCATGTTACAAATAGTTGTCTAACATATGTAAGTAAGTAAGTAAGTAAGGACATTTGTTTCCTCACCATAGTGTACAATGTAAGGAAGATAAAAGCAGTACATTTGAGGTGGCTACCAGAGAAGTGTAAACTTACCGGTGTAACGTACGGGACCAGGGACAGAGTAGTCCCGTGCCGAAAGTCTGAAGAAGTATACCTTTTGTGTATTGTATTGCGCAACATCGATCCCGCGGGAGCAACGACCTCAGGTAACCAGATCAACTTTGACCCCGTGCCAGAAGTATGCAGATTCCGCTGACACACATGTTGACCTTATTTTGTCAGCGAGCTAGTACCACGAGGCCTTTTAAAGAAAATTGTAAGTAATTTGATTAGAAAGTGTAAAGTGATGGAGCATTAGAAGAAACGTAGGCGAGACGAAAAGTACAAAAAGTATATGGAGTGCATCGATCAAACATTATTTGGTGAAAAAGAAACATCTTGTGAGTGACAGCTACAGGCGCATGAGAAATGCTGTGTTGAAGGCAACGAAAGCTCACCAGTGCCAGTACGAGGTAGACGTTGAGTAGGCCTATATAACTTTGAGACCATTTGGAATTGGAATTTATTCAACATTTAAACATAAAGCAGTACAATGCAACATTATATACAACAGTGATATGTCAGCACCATTTTGCTGCTATATGAGTATATATATCAAGATCTGTAAATACATATAGGCACATTTAAAGAAATGTTGAAGGGAAAATGCAGGAAGTGCCATACTTAGAAGTTATAATAAGCATTTCCCACTATATAAAATACATAATTAATTTAAAACGTGAAGACCACAATAAACATAAATACATACATTAACAAATACTACTAAAATTGGTATTACATACTGCCATACTGTTTGTCGAGATCAAACAAAGTTGATCAACAATTTGTATCTGAAATATTTACAAGCTAGGATGTGACTAAGTGTTATATTTATTGACCAAATAGTGTTTGTAGCTTATGTTAAAAGCACATAGATTACTGCTATTTTTAACATCCTTATTTAAGGAATTCCACATCTTTGGACCCTTTACATTTATACACATAGATTTTACTGTTGTCCTGCAATATTTGTTTTTGAAGTTATTTTCTTGGCGTTTATTATAATCATGACATGTACTAACCATTTAAAAATGAGAAAGAATGTTCACTGGCATTAAATTGTTGTAAATTTTGTACATTATAACCGTGGATTTAAAGTTAATCATGTCAAAAATAGTAAGGGCATTAAATTTCACGAATATTCCAACTGACCACACATTCTCATTGCATGTTTTTGTAAAGTGTACAAAGGTTGTATCCTATTTTTTTATGTGTTTCCCCATATTTCACAACAGTATGTGATGTAGGGAAGTATAATGAACAATATAAAGTATAAAATGCAGACTCATTCAGTAGCCATTTAACTCTACGCATTACTGATAGATTCTTTGCAATTTTAGTACGTATGCTATTCACATGCTCAAACCATCTGAGTTTACAATCAATATACACACCAAGAAACTTAGAACAATGTACTTTGTCAATATCAACATTATCTATATTGATTTTTTTAATCGCATGTAGCATTTACAAGATTAAATATCATATAATAGGTTTTTGAAATATTTAATGAAATCTTGTTTACTTTGAATCAGGTGCTCATTTTGTTCAACTCTATTAGCACCTCTCTGCACATCTTAGACAGCTCAGTTCCTTCAATATAAAAACTAGCGTCATCTGCGAAAAGTATTGACTTGAGGTGTGAAGATGCTTTACATAGGTCATTAATATACAAAATAAAAAGAGTTGGCCGTATAATTGACCCCTGCGGTACACCACAAGTTATAGTGGAAAAATCAGAATTTATAACCATTAAAACATACACATTGTCTCCTGTTTTTCAGGTAACAACTTAACCACTTTTTCGCTACACCCCTAATGCCATAATGTTCTAGTTTATCAACAAGAATTCTGTGATCCACCGTGTCGAAGGCTTTCTTTCAATCAATAAAAACACTGATTGTAATCTTTCCTCTATCCATAGCATTTGTAGTCTCCTCTACTAATTCCATAATTGCAATTGATGAGGACATATTTTTTTAAAACAATACTAACGTAAGTATAATATCTGCTTTTTATTTAGGAAATCCATTATTCTGTTGTTGAATATGTTTTCTAGGATTTTTGAAAACTGAGGTAGCAAGGATATAGGTCTATAGTTTAAGAGGTTTTGGTCATCCCGTGCTTTGAATAGAGGAATGACCTTAGCAATGTTCATATCATCAGGAAACACACCTTGTTCTAATGCCAAGTTATATATATATGTCTCAATGGAGCTGGCATGTGCATAATGATTTTTTTTACTAAACATATTCAATAAACTTTTAATGATTTTCCAAGTCTCCTTTGTAATTTTCTTACTTTCTTCTAACAGGTTGGAGTAATACTGTTTTTCACAATATCTCAAAATGGATGTAAGTTTATTCTTATATATTTTATTCTTATATATCTAACTTCAGCAGCGTCGTTTCTTGCCTTTAAGAAATACTTGTAGAGTATATTCTTTTTTTTACATGCATTTTTTTATCCTGGAGTCATCCAGGGTTTATGTTGCCTTTTGTTCTTTCAAGAAAGATTTCCAGCAGGAAAATTAGATTAATAAGTATTTGTGAATATTTCAATTAACTTGGTATAGGTGAAATTAACATCTTCATTGTTAAAAATAACCTCCCATTTCATATTTGCTAAAGTACTGATAAGTGATTGTATTTTTTCTTCATTAATTAGTTTTGTTTCAAAACATTGGTTTTCCTTTTGATGAATATTGTCCACATAATCGCAAATTTGGAAAACAAGCAAGGGATCACTTAGATCATTTATGATTAGGCCACTGACTGTATACCTTTCAAGCTCTGTTGTAAATATATTATCTATAAGTGTTGCACTTTGCTTTGTTATCCTTGTAGGTCTTGTTATTAAAGAAAGTAATCCATAGCTATAAATCTGGTCAATAAAGTTACCTGTTGCTGCATGATTTTCACATTGTAGTAGATCTATATTAAAGTCTCCACACAAGTACATGGTTTTATCATTACAGTTGTGAAACATATATTCTATATGTTCATTTAACAAAGTTAAGTCAGTATTTGGTGTATGATAAATTGATGCAACAATTATGTTTTTACCATGACTAGTGGTGATTTCAGCACAAGTAACTATGCACAACTGTCTATACATTTTGAAAAAGTTGGTAACGGTTTATGCTTTAAAGCCTTATTTATATACACAGCAACCCCACCACCAGTTCTGTGTTGTCTAGAAATATAGTAGGCATTATCGTAATCTAATTGAGCGATACATGCCTTTAGTTTATTTAGCTTCTGAAAAGTTAAATAATCCTTCACTTTTCGGTACAACTTTAGTGTTGAATTCATCACCCTTTTATATATATATATATATATATATATATTATATATATATATTATATATATATATATATATATATATATATATATATATATATAATATATATGTATATGTATATGTATATGTATATGTATACGTATACGTATACGTATACGTATACGTATATATATATATATATATATATATATATATATATATATATATACACACATTATAGCCATTATTTGGTAATACCCATTATTTTAAATCACCTCTATTGATTACCATAAGTGTGGTTGTTATTATTAGCAGAGCTGCACTAGCTTTTGGCATTGCAGAAATAGTTATTGCTATTTGCAAAATTACCATATTGGTTATCAGTATGGTCATTAAATTGGTTATCAGTCATTAATGATAACGTTAATGATATGCTGTGTCACTTATGGCTTCTTGCTTGAGGCTTGTCTTGATGTTCCCACTTAGTAGAAGATTAAATGACTTCACTTCTTGTGTAACAGCCACCTAGTCCAGTAAGCTACTTCTTGTTCACTGGTTCAGTAGTGCACATGTATTACTAAGTCAGAGCAGAGTTGCTGTGTTACAGCATTACAAAGTTTAGGTCAATATGCTTCGAGGAGGTAGACCTAAAGATACAATATGGCAGCACTGCACTTGTGTTGAAGTTGCTGGGAAAGCTTTGGCTAGGTGCAACTACTGTGCTCATCAACAAAGTATCAAGGCCTGCAGGATGCGGTCCCATCATAACAAGTGTGCAACATTTGCAAATGAGGTAGGAATGAGTAATAATATTCATGAATATGAATATACAATAAATAACATCATTGCATTAAATGACTTGACTCTATCTTGACGTATAAGCTGTAAGTATTTGTCACATGCCACTTGATAAAGAAACCTCCAAATGTCAGTTATTTTGGTAAGACAGTGAGAAATAGATCAATACTAGCCATGTTGTCATTTAGTCCTGGTCCCTTTCAGTGCATATAGCAAATATGCATACTTTACTTAGTTTAACACTATTCACCAGATATTGAATGGATTGTGAATGTGTCATTGTGGCATGCACCACTTGGCTTATGGTGGGTGATAAAAGGGAACCATGCTGTCTTTCACTTTTAGGTGACTAATAACACAAATAATGTGCAAGAGGACCAACATGGAAATAAATGCATACACTTTTTGTGTTATTCTAATATTATGATCATTAAACAGTTCTGGCTACACAGGCAGACACCTTAGCTCAAAAAAAGTTATAAGTACTTGTTTGTTTACATTTCCAGGCAGCAGTAGAACATGTGAATTAGCCAACAGCCATACCTGCTGCTGCTGTTACTGCCAAGCGTCCCTTGGGCCAGGATCCTACACAAGAACCCCCAGCCAAAGTCATCATTCAGTAGAACATCTTTTCTCTTCTCACCAAGACAAATGCTGCTACCTAAGACAACCTGGATGTTCTTGTTGCAAAGTTCTTCTACTCGTGCAATATCCCCTTCACTGTATCAGATCACCCAGGGTTCTCAGTGGGACTCTCCTTGATAACGTCTCTGATGAAGTCACAAATGAAGCATCATCTCAAGGATCAAACTGTCACACTGGTAGAGGATGGATGGTCGAATATCCATAATGATCCCGTCCTTGCTACAACTGTACAGAAGAGGTTTAACCAAGCAGTCACTTAGTTGCATGTTTGCTTCACCCTGATTATCGTGGCAGTTGTCTGATCAATGAGCAGCGGGAACAGGCCCACCAGTGGCTCAGAGAGACAAATTCAGACTACCTCCCAGCAGCCATTGCTTTTGAAACAAAGTCTGCACCATTCCCACCATCCTTCTTTGAAGCAGGTGCTATGCATCCAGCATTGTGGTGGTAAGGGCTTAGAAAAGTTGCTCTGCCACATGGTTTTGTTCTAGTTTCATTGCACATAGCTTGTGCATCATCCTTGTGCAACATTTGGAATAACCCACACAAAGCTGATAATCGACTAGGTGTGGATAAAGCTGTCAGGCTTGTGTTCTGCTATCGAATGCTACATGGCAAGCATGAGGTAGAGGACTGAATGACTGTCAGACTTCCACAGTCACAGGAGATTTGTGCCAGTGGACCTAGAAGATCAAATACTTATGAAATGTACAATGACAGTTTAATAATAGTACTGAAAACTGAATATTTTGTCTGTTTTATATTATTTTTCTTTCTTCCTGTTTTCAGAAGAAAGTGGAAGAAATCCCTTTCTTCCAGTTTCTTCCAGGCATTCCCTTTTGACTATCAAAAAAAATATACATTTAATAAAATAATTGCTATTTATATTGTAATGGCCCTTATTGAGTAGTATGTTTATATTATTATTTTGGATTTGGCCATCTGGACCATCAAACATTAGTTACGTTTGTGACATTGTATTTTTTTCATTAAGGGTAGCTGCTAATGTCTCGGCTTTTGTGGTCGGTTCGAATCCGACTGGTAAATGCACTTTGTGCAAAAATACCCCTGGCATGGGCTTATTGACCGATACATTGCATCTCCTCTTATGAATATTTTGATATTGAATGAAAATGCACTTGCAATGATCCAAAGTTAGCATATCAATATATAGATAACATCTGATCCATCTCATGTTAGCTTTATTTACCAAAGCCCACCAAAAAACCAGCTCAACATTTAACACCATTTATATTGCTAAACTTCATTGTGGAACTAATTTAATAAGATGTAGTTATGTCAAGTTGTCAAAATACAATGATGACTTTGTGTGATTGACTTATAATTGATAGGGGCTATATACCTATACATCAGACAGGTGTCATATGGAGTGCCCATGTTGAATTTATGGAAATTTTTTGAACTGCTGAAATCGGCTGAATATATATATATATATATATATATATATATATATATATATATATATATATATATTTGTTCATGTTGGGATGCATATAGCTTGACACTGGCTATAGAAAATATATCAACATTTCGGCGGCATCTTACAATCTACCTGTTTGACCTGGCCTATCCTCCTTAGCTCCTCAGTGCACCACCATCACTGTTGACAATTCGGAATTGAATTTGGATTAAGATTTGCCTAACACTTTGGTATTGGTGCGCTGCTGAGTTCGGTTTTCTGAAGATTTTAACATATCTATGAGTCAGATCACCTGACTACAGGCAGAGGTGGATATATGAGCAAATAGTCTTCGAGTAATAATTGCAGCATGGCAGAATGCTTCTCAGAGAAGTCAAGATGGCGTTGGAATGAACAGGTCTGTCAGGGGGTGAATTGTAAAGTGCTTTGAGCAGTCCAAATGACTGGATATATATATATATATATATATATATATATATATATATATATATACATATATATATATATATATATATATATATATATATATATATATATATATATATATATATATATACATATATATATATATATATATATATATATATATATATATACGATATATTATAAACTTCCTACTGCTTGTTCCAGACTATTTAATGTTTATTCGTTGTGTGTATTTTGTAAGCTCGGTACATCCTCGCGCTTAAGGTGTTAATTAAAATACATTCCGCGCCACGGCACGGATGCGCTGAAAGATTCTCCTAGGACTGTTCTGGCTTTGGCAAAGTCCCACTGCGTTCGCTACAGATTGTGCCGTGTTAATACATTTATACCCAGCTGGTTCATGATTTCTCAGAAACTGTCAAGTGTTTTGTTGAATAATAATAATCCCTGTGTAGAGCTACGTTGTCGCCGTTGTTGCCTAGACCCGCACGAAGTTGTTGCCAAGAATGAAGCAGTGTGCATTATGGCACACTAAAACACGAATCTTAATGTTGGCACGTGCGTTAATGATTTAATATCAGTAGAGTAGATTAAATAAAAACTATTGAAACATTATTATTACTTCAAATATGTAATCGATATTGAACATTTAATCATATCATCACTGCCACAATTTGATTACAATTCCAAATGGACAGCTGTCGAAGTGGTATAAACGATTGGTTGGCTTGGCATTTACGTTAGTACAACTGTGCACTTGAGTAAAGTAACATAGTTTCAAACAAAAACGAACGTTATTACGTTTCTAGTCAAATTGTCAATAACAATACTATCCACAATGGTATGCAATTGAAATTGTGAGATTTCTTGAAAATTTTTAGTTTATTAAATAAAATAAAAATGTGCAAAATCTGCACATCAAATGTAAGTTGTTGCAGGGGTAAAGTAAAATAAAGGTATGTTCTTATATAGCGCGGTATCCGGTCCATAGGACTGCTCAAAGCGCTTTACACTTCACCCCCTGGCAGACCTGTTCATTCCAAGGCCATCTCAACTTCTTTGGGAAGTATTCAGCCACGCTGCAATTGCTGCGCGAAGGCTATTCGTTCACATATCCACCACTGTCTGTATTGCCAGGTACTCATTTATACAGCTGAGTGAACTGTGGCAACGTGAGGTGATCAAACTTGCCAAAGGTTCGAAGCGACCGCAGTGGGATTTGAAACCGGGTTCTCTCGATTGAGAGTCCGGCCTTCTAACCGGTATGCTATCGCACCCCATAATTTTTTATCATGTGATAAATTTTCACGCATGCGCGGAGGTTGGTAAACGTGTGCAGAGGTCCAGCGGTGTTGCAGATGTGTTGCTCAATCAGCCTGGTGACTCAGCCAGCGTGTTAACTGTCATCAGACGTCTTAGTGACTTACAACGTGTCTCTAACACGGAATGGACGTGAACGCGTCCGTACTGTCAACCATGATATTACATTCCCATTTCCTGATTGAAAACCAACATCAACAACGGGAAGCCATTAATCCACTGGCCGAATTGATCATAAGCAGGATTCTATAGCGCATATTTTCACAGAGAGACATAATTATAGTCCTGCTTAGGTCCAAATCTCCAGTCAGCCGATAAAGACATTTATCAGTCTGCAGACTTCTCAATACATACATGATATCTTTACATTTCTAGATCTGTTCTGTGGCATTGTTTGTGCGTGTCTGGGTGGAACGGGTCGCGTTCCAGAAGGATAACTAGAAACTACGTAACAACGTTTGTGACCATCCAATTATCCTTGTTCAGGTCCGCAATTTGATCCACATGCCGCACCACATATCTGGAGAATCTGCTTCGTGAATTATCGCTATTTATACTCGTCATGATATGATTTGTGTCGGTTATAGCAACTCTCGGCATTGGTATGTTATCATGATCAACGATGCACCGTCCGAGAAGGATGCGAGCCGTTAATATACGGCCGTACTGTGCCTGTTATTATTATTTATACCGGCATTGCCTACTACTGGTGTGCATACCGGACCATTGCCTACTACTGGTGTGCATACCGGACCATTGCCTACTACTGGTGTGCATACCGGACCATTGCCTACTACTGGTGTGCATACCGGACCATTGCCTACTACTGGTGTGCATACCGGACCATTCGTACCAACAACGTTTCTCACACGGTCGATTTTTACCTGAAACCATTTATACCAAGACGATTTGTATATGAACCGTACCGAGATGAACCGTGCTCAACCACACTCGTAGATAAAACCATAGGTCAACAGAACAGTTCGGTGTAATCGTGTTGTTGTGAGATAATCGATCTTTAAATTTAGTAATTTCAAAAAACATCTTATGCTATAGTTAAATGCCAAAGATGCTAAAACAGCGGCCTGTTGTCCGAATAGTTGCTGCAGTTCCACGCCGTACGGCTTCCACCTCGCTAGGCATACTACAACTACCAGGCAAACACACCAGATATGTAAATAACATTTCGACTACACCGTGTAACACGACATCCCTTGAAGAAAACTAAATGAACAGCTCATGTATCAGAAGAACCACGATATTGCCTCCTTCCCAGTGACCCAAATGGATTGGACGACGTTGAAAGACGAATTCACTGTTGCTGTATATTATGGAAAGTTGCGATGCACTACTTCTGATACTACGGTGTTGCACGATATATGTTATTTTGCAGTACCGGTGGTATCGATAATCGTAGCTGATATACTACTCAATTTAACGTCTGTGGTAGATTTAAATGTTAATCGTTTGGTTGCTCCATGACATGAAATGACGTACTATAAATACGGGGGTAACTGGTTTCAGTTAGACTGACCTTGTGCATACGAGTATTGCGTGGCCACAGACGCTGAGCGCGAGTCAAGTGAATCCTGGACGTCGTATTGTCAACGAAAACCATCATTATCATTCTGGCGCTTTAACGAGCTTGTAAACCGGTCGACGGTGCTGAGTAACTGCGGTTACGTGGGAGTGTCTTGAGTAGACGGAGACTCAGCAATCAACTGACAGCGCTGTAGCTACTCGCCGCGTCAATTAGCGTTATCGAAGACGAACGAACCAGAGGGAAAGCATTCACCCCCTCAAACAGTAGCCCGAACAGAGAGAATGGGAGAGGGAGGAGATGGAGAGGGGAGAGAGAGCATATATATATATATATATATATATATATATATATATATATATATATATATATATATATATATATATATATATATATATATATATATATGTATATATATATGTATATATATATATATATATATATATATATATATATATATATATATATATATATATACATATATATACATATATATACATATATATACATATATATATATATATATATATATATATATATATATATATATATATATATATATATAGAGAGAGAGAGAGAGAGAGAGAGAGAGAGAGAGAGAGAGAGAGAGAGAGAGAGAGTTAGTCGTAGGGCACCCCGCTATCGTGGGCTGCGTACAAAACAACAAGGACGCACTGACCTCACTAATGCACCAACTTTCCTCGCTAAACTGTCATTCTGCATAACATCTGATTTAACTTGAAGATGAGGCGCAGGTGTGTGTGTGGATGAAGCTCTGTACCACTGTCGCTATTAAGTACCGCAGGGAATTTCGACGGAACCACCACCAAAACTATGTATCCGTTATAAAGAAAGGCCCGTGCATGTAAATATATCCCTCTAATTAACGTCTTGGGTTATCTCAAAGACTTAAAGTATCTCTAAGTATGATTCAATTTGCAGCCGTGTGCATTTATATTCCACGTTGGCATTCACGATCATGCCAATCATGCAATGTCTTTCTTTATGTGCTTCTTTACACAATTTATGTGTCTCTTAACCTGCCACAATATAGGGCCTATTGATCACATAACACTGTTTGACGATACGTCGTCTATTGGAAACTATATTAAGACAATATTAACATCCGATCAATATTTCGTCAGGCAGAGCATTTCCTTAAACGCACAACTATGCTTGCGATGTCACGTTTTGAACTTTATTTTATCAGTAGTGCGATTGAGAATATGCAGTAGAGTCGACATGTCTTGCAATAAACTGGATTTAGTTGCAAACTGGGACCAATGCATGTAGCACAAATCAAACCGGTTTCCTGTGCTACTACGAAAGGCATATTCTAGCAAACCGTTCGTCTGTGTTTAATCAACCTACTGCGCAAAATGTCATGGCAGTGTTCAATTATCGGTGGCAAACCTTTACGTAAACACGCAAGGCATATCTGAACAATGATATTTAACCACGCATAGCTCGAGCGTGTCACACCGAAATCGCCAATCAAACGCCTGGCCATGGTTGAAGTCTTCGTTTACTAGAGCCGTAGGCAGAGCAATCTCGGCACAATTGCGGTATAATTCTTGCCCAGTTCACGCTGACTGGGCATTCTAGCCAATTGGCCGTCGTGGCGAGAACAAGCCCGGTAGCAGAACGACGTTAGGAGGCTAACAGTCTCCACCGATTAGCAGTGCATTATTAATGCCCTGCCAACTTGGCGCTCTCTCGAGGCTCGTTCGGAGAGTGTAATTTTGTTCGGTCGCGTTTTCTCGCGACGTCCGCGTGACTGACCGCGCGAGATTTCATTACGGGAACGATTTCCGAAATTAATGAACGTCCAGGTTCGCCATTGTACGTGAGTAACTTGCGCCGACAAACATTTGAGATGGTAATGTAACTATTCGGCTGGTGTCTTTATCAGACTCGACCAATTGCAATTCGTGCGGTTCAAATGGTGTGGTTTAATGCAGAACCCGGTTACTCAGCGAGAACGTGATTTAGCATGCGTTACAAACGAGCCGAGTCTGACTCCAAAAGACGGTTTCGAAAATATTCGATTTGGCTTTGACTTATCTACGAGTAGGATGCCACGCTTGCGTACGAGATGTGTGTTTGCTTTTCCTTTGTCGGGTGCTAACTGGTTACGAGTGTCTCCGCTAGGTGCAAAAATGGAGGTTAGTGTTTGTAGAGTCGCTGACGATTAGGCAGACAGAGACACAGGGATTTTGAAATTTTTTCCCCACTCCTATTAACACTTCATATTGTACAGTCTTTCTGGCATGAGGGTGATTAGCATAACTGTAATATTATGGAGAAAAAAACTCTCTTAGCCCGTGGGACGCCGTGGTGTATTTAAACACACTGCCGCTATGCCCGCCGTCCCCTCTCTTGGTGCATTTAGACACACTGCCGCTGTGCCCACCGTCTCCTCTCTTGGTGTATTTAGACACACTACGGGTGTGCCCACCGTCCCCTCTCTTGGTGTATTTAGACACACTACCGCTGTGCCCACCGTCTCCTCTCTTGGTGTATTTAGACACACTACCGCTGTGCCCACCGTCCCTCTCTTGGTGTATTTAGACACACTACCGCTGTGCCCACCGTCCCTCTCTTGGTGTATTTAGACACACTACCGCTGTGCCCACCGTCCCCTCTCTTGGTGTATTTAGACATACTGCCGCTGTGCCCACCGTTCCCTCTCTTGGTACATTTAGACACACTGCCGCTGTGCCCACCGTCCCCTCTCTTGGTGTATTTAGACACACTGCCGCTGTGCCCACCGTCCCCTCTCTTGGTGCATTTAGACACACTGCCGCTGTACCCACCGTCCCCTCTCTTGGTGTATTTAGACACACTACCGCTGTGCCCACCGTCCCCTCTCTTGGTGTATTTAGACACACTGCCGCTGTGCCCACCGTCCCCTCTCTTGGTGTATTTAGACACACTACCGCTGTGCCCACCGTCCCCTCTCTTGGTGTATTTAGACACACAACGGCTGTGCCCACCGTCCCCTCTCTTGGTGTATTTAGACACACTACCGCTGTGCCCACCGTCCCCTCTCTTGGTGTATTTAGACACACTACGGCTGTGCCCACCGTCCCCTCTCTTGGTGTATTTAGACACACTACGGCTGTGCCCACCGTCCCCTCTCTTGGTGTATTTAGACACACTACGGCTGTGCCCACCGTCCCCTCTCTTGGTGTATTTAGACACACTACGGGTGTGCCCACCGTCCCCTCTCTTGGTGTATTTAGACACACTACCGCTGTGCCCACCGTCCCCTCTCTTGGTGTATTTAGACACACAACGGCTGTGCCCACCGTCCCCTCTCTTGGTGTATTTAGACACACTACCGCTGTGCCCACCGTCCCCTCTCTTGGTGTATTTAGACACACAACGGCTGTGCCCACCGTCCCCTCTCTTGGTGTATTTAGACACACTACCGCTGTGCCCACCGTCCCCTCTCTTGGTGTATTTAGACACACTACGGCTGTGCCCACCGTCCCCTCTCTTGGTGTATTTAAACACACTACCGCTGTGCCCACCGTCCCCTCTCTTGGTGTATTTAGACACACAACGGCTGTGCCCACCGTCCCCTCTCTTGGTGTATTTAGACACACTACCGCTGTGCCCACCGTCCCCTCTCTTGGTGTATTTAGACACACTACGGCTGTGCCCACCGTCCCCTCTCTTGGTGTATTTAGACACACAACGGCTGTGCCCACCGTCCCCTCTCTTGGTGTATTTAGACACACTACCGCTGTGCCCACCGTCCCCTCTCTTGGTGTATTTAGACACACAACGGCTGTGCCCACCGTCCCCTCTCTTGGTGTATTTAGACACACTACCGCTGTGCCCACCGTCCCCTCTCTTGGTGTATTTAGACACACAACGGCTGTGCCCACCGTCCCCTCTCTTGGTGTATTTAGACACACTACCGCTGTGCCCACCGTCCCCTCTCTTGGTGTATTTAGACACACTACGGCTGTGCCCACCGTCCCCTCTCTTGGTGTATTTAGACACACTACCGCTGTGCCCACCGTCCCCTCTCTTGGTGTATTTAGACACACTACGGCTGTGCTCACCGTCCCCTCTCTCGGTGTATTTAGACACACTACCGCTGTGCCCACCGTCCCCTCTCTTGGTGTATTTAGACACACTACCGCTGTGCCCACCGTCCCCTCTCTTGTTGCATTTAGACACACTGCCGAAGAACACCGTGACGTCAAAAAAATTGACATCTAACATGTCACTCGAAATTAATCTGATAAGCAATAAAAGGTAAAATTAAGCGAATTAGAAAATAACTAATTGATAGTTCGACAGAAATAGTGTGTACGAATGAATCAATCACCCATCTGGACCCGCCATTGAACTGATCTTGCATTTCATTTGATTGGAGATTCTAATTATAGGTAGCAGAGGAGGTTGGCAGGCTCGTGTCATGCGCAGTAGATGTTTACATGTTAAGCTCCGTCTACTTTGTTAGTTTTATGGGTTTGTGTATAATTGCTGCATGCTATGAATTTATAACGTTTTATATTGATACGTGGTTATACATTGATTTATTTATAACTAAGCTAACAAACTGTCGCAATCGTCATAATTTTCAATATCCGCGTGATAAATATTTGTAAGTTGAACTTAACAAAAACAAGCGCACGTGTTTTCGCGAGCAAAATAAAATTGCAAAATACTTATTAGAGATATAAAACACATTGAAACATTAACATATTCACTGTGAAATATAGTATCTGAGTTTAAAAAGAACCAAAAAGAACCGGATGATTAATGTATTAATTTGTAATTCCTCATTATCGCCCAGGCGCATTATTGCCGTGTGTTGTCTATATATATATATATATATATATATATATATATATATATATATATATATATATATATATATATAACAAGATTTAACAAAATTGCCATCCCAAACAACAAGTTCCAGATGGCAAAGTGGACAAGGAAGCCATTGGCTTATCGAGAGTCCAACAATTTTCTCATTTATGTGTAGCCCACCCTTATCAAATATCTGTCAATTCTATTTTTAAACATATTCACACTACTAGCATTAACACAATCATTTGGCAGTTTGTTCCATTCATTTATCACCCTCTGTGAGAAAGAGTACTTTCTCATGTCCAACCTACACTGCTCCTTAACTAATGCTGCATTGTGTCCTCTGGTTCTACTGCCTTCTTTAAGTTTGAAGAACATATTCCTATCAACATCCTCATAACCGTTCACTATTTTAAATACTTCTATTTGGTCTCCTCTTAGTCTCCTTGTCTCTAGTGTTGTCAAACCACATTGTAATAAGCGACTTTCATAACTAAGGTCTCTAAATTCTGAAATAATTTTGGTTGCTCTTCGTTGTATTCTTTCTAGCTTGTCTATGTCCTTTTTACGATACGGCCTCCATGCTTGAATACAATATTCGAAATGTGGTCTAACTATTGCTTTGTACAGGGGTACAATTAGCTGTTTCTCCTTATACATGATAGTTCTCCTAATTAGCCCTAGAATTTGATTTCCTTTTGAAGCCGCAATCCCACATTGCTCTGAAACTTTCATGTCAGCACTAAATGTTACTCCTAAGTCCTTTTCTTGTGTGGTTCTACCTAGTACAGCATCCCCCATTTTATATTCTTCGCCCATGTTTCCATGCCCTATGTGTATACATTTGCACTTCCCAAAATTGAATAACATTTGCCATTTTTCTGACCATTTAACTAATTTATCTAGATCATCCTGTAAACTTTGTTTATCTGTATCATTTGTAACCTTTCTGAATACTTTTGTGTCATCTGCAAATTTGAGTACTTTGCTAGATATGTCATCTTCTAGATCATTTATATATATTAAAAACAGTATAGGGCCTAATACTGATCCCTGTTGTACCCCACTCAAAACCGATTTCCATTTTGAAATCTCACCGTCTACTATTACTCTCTGTCTTCTGTGTGTAAGCCACTTTTCTATCTAGTTGATTACATCATTACCTATACCATGGGCTTTTAGTTTAAGTATCAATCTTTGGTGTGGCACTTTATCGAAAGCTTTCTGAAAATCTAAGTAGACAACATCCACTGGTGACCCGTCATCTACCCACTTTGTAATTTCTTCTAATAATTCTATCTAATACATTTTCTCCCCTGGTTGGTTCTAGCACGTGCTGAGTAAGGAAGCTCTCCTGAATTAAAAATAAAAATTGTTGGTCATCACCCCCTGTACTCTCTAGAGATTTCCATTGTATGTGTCCATTGTTAAAATCTCCCATTATGATACATTCCCCTTTACTAACTTCCTTTATAGCATTTTGTATTTTTGTGTTATCCGCTTCGTTTATGTTTGGACTTCGGTAAACTAATCCAATAGTTAATTTTGAATTTCCTGAAACTGTTTTGCACCAAACAGCTTCATCGTAATCTGCTTCGCTTTCTAATTTTATTTCATAAGCCTGAATAGATTATTTAACATATAAAATAACTCCCCCTCCCCTTCTTCCTATTCGATCTCTCCTAAACATTACGTATCCTGTCAATCCTAATTCAGCATCTGTAATGTCTGTGTTGGCCCATGATTCGGTTATACCAATTATGTGAGGGTCAATATCTTCTACCATAATGTTTAATTCGTTTTTCTTATTTATTATACTCCTAGCATTTAAACACACGCATCTATAACCTGCTTCAGACATGTTTTTCGGACATTTTGTTATTGGCTTATCTGTACTAGCGGCCTCTTGTCCTGCTTGAGGCATCTCTAATTAACGCTTCTAGTTTAAATAGTGTTGACTACCAAAAATATTCGTTATGCTACCCATGCCACTGTCTACTGCTGCTGCTAGCCCTTCCGCAAATACTGCTGCCCCCTTTCCACTTAGATGCAGCCCGTCCTTCATGTACATATCAGCCCTTCAAAAAAAAATTCCCCACAAATCCACAAAACCCACTTCCTCTTCTTTACATAGCTTCTCGACTAGCATGTTAATTGCCATCCCCCGGCAATTTCGATATCTATGACCCCTCCTTCCTATAACTGGTAGAATCCCTGACAGTATTACCTGCTCAACCCGCGTCTGCTTTAGTGTTCTGACCAAATTCCTGTATTTCCTAACTATGGCAGTTGTACCCTCCCTCTCTACGTTATTTGTCCCTACGTGTACTAAAACAGATCCACCCTTGCCCAAACCCACAATGTTTTCTACCCTCTCAGTTATTGCCTCTATTTTGGCACCAGGCAAGCAAACTACAACGTCCTCTCCCTTGTTTAAGACTATGTCGGTCTTCCTAACTATTGAGTCCCCCACAAACACCCTCGCTCTCTTTCTCACCCCCTCTATCACTGCCTCGGAATAGCTCTTCCGATGGATCCCCTCCGTCACAGTCTGTCCTGCAGCCTTGTCACTTGGTGGCAGACTGTTATCAGGCTCTTTCTCACGCATCAACATTTCACCTTTCCCTCCCGTCTCCTGGCTAACTTGTGCTCCCGTCGCCTTCCCTCCCGTCTCCATCACTCCCATCGCCTTAACTATCGTCTCCTTCCCCCCCGACACCTTCGCTACTGTCTCCCCCACTCCCCTTTCTTTCGATCCACTTGTCTTCCCTCCCATTTCTTTCCTTCTCGTCTCCTTTCGCCCTGTCTCCCTATGTCCCGTCTCCTTCCGTCTTGTCTCCCTACGACCGGTCACCTTACCTCCTCTCAACCTCCTCCCAGGCTGAGGTGAGTTCACCCTAACATCTCTCTCGTCGTCTTCCCCCATTTTATCCACTGTCCCCTCACCAGAACCACTGGCACAAACCACCTGCTCCCTTCCCACCACTGCCACAACAAGCAGCCTCAGCTATTCTAACTCCACTTCAAGTTCCTTCATCCTCGTACATCCCCTACACTCAAAACTAAAACTATCCGCCTGAACCTCAGCCCAGGACTTCTCACATCCGGACTTGACGAAGTCCACCCAGTTGCTGCAACTACTGCATATTAAATGCCTAGTGGCCTTTAAATGCCGTTTGCACGGCGCCATCACAAAATTTATACTTAACCTAAATGCTACGTTAGCCTTGAATAAGGCTGTTTTTGTGTCCAAAAGAACACTTTAGACTAATATGCTTGCTAACAATGTCTTTTCTACTGAGCTCGCACGAGCAAAAAAAAGCCTGCCACCTAGCGAATACGGAGAACACTGTGTAAACAAAACAACGAAGTCAGTGTAAACAAACTTACGTTAAAATCCTGCTGTTAATTTCTTTTTACCGAAATCGTTTACTACAACTATGTCAGATATTACCTTATGTATGTAATTTATGTAAATGTATCACTTTATCTAATATATATTTAACAATGTATACGATAGTTTGGTAAACTATATATGGACTTTTGTCGCAAGTAATGTTCCCTGAGTTCAAGTGGCTGGCATGTGTACGTCTTACAACACGTAATAACATTATAAAATTATCGCATTAATTTCATTCATAACTCTCCTGATCGCGTATGAATTATTGAACAACCTTCGATAAACTGGTTGTCACTGTCAGTGTCACCCAGTTTTTGTAGAGACCTATTCACTATTAATAGCGTAGAACATTTGTTACAGGCGACGCCACAAGGTCACAGTAATGCAAGTGGCTAATTAAGTACATTCGAGTATTTTCTATCAACCATGTTTTCGTAATATTATTGAATTCATTGCATGTTTTCAACGTTTGGCTTTGCCTAGATACATATGCAGTAGGCATATAATTATTATGATTGCAAAAATTCGTCTAATTAATTATAATATTAATTAATGTTCTAGTCAATGCGAAAATAAAAACAAATTAAACATTCAATTTGTAAATATAAAAATGTTTAATATGAAATTCCCATTAAACTACCAAAATAGGACTATTTGCTTATCAGCTACTATGTACCAGGCACTGTCAGTGCGGCACGGTTACATAGTGGCTAGAACACCAGACTCTCAATAGAGAGGACCCGAGTTCCAATCCTTATGATGCTGTTTCAAATCTTGGGCAATTTTATTCAGTCCACATTGCCTCAATTGTAGAAATGAGTACTTCAGTACTTGTCATAGACAGTGACATGTGAATAAATATTCTTTGGCAAAAGACTCACAAAAGGGTAATTTTATTTTTTATTATTATACAATTTAACGTACAAGGGTTAAGCACAAGGAAACAGTTCTAGTTGTTTCCAGCACTCTGCAACGTTCTATTAACTGACTAGTCTGTACGTTGTGTTTACTACAGTTGTACGGTGTTTCGAGGTTCATTCAACTTGCCGGCCTTTTACCGAACATTATCGCCAAGCCGACCGTTATATGCCGGCTTTGAGGGTGGTCACTACCGGGTGCATGTCGTCTTCAATGGTTCTTTTACGTCCCCAGTTAAACAAGACTGGACTTATATTAACGTGATTATCCGAGTCACGAGAAATGCACAGTCTCCAATGATGAAAGCCAGGTTTTCACACCAAACATACCCATGCCCGGTCCGGGTCTTGAACTCAGAACTCTGGAATGTAAAGCGGATGTGCAAGCCACTACACTAAAGTGCCTCTCTAGTTAACAGGTAACAGTATTTAAAACAAATGGAAACTCTCTAAAATGTCCCATAATGGCGCATTGTTAAAAACACACGTTTTTTTATGTTTTGGTAATCTTATCCTTATGCCACAGGGCATAGGAGGGTAATATTACTTAGTATTTAGAAATTATCAAGCACAGTGTTACACTACTACAATTCATAAAGTTTAATAAAATTCATAAAGCATAAAACATGTATGCTGTTCTCCTGAAATAATTGTGTGAAAGGGACATGTCAACTGATATTTTATTAAGCATTTGAATCACACCTTTCTGAAAGTGCTTCAATTGACCCGCCCACAGCCCAGGGCGAGTTGACTTGTTTAGCTTAACTAATCAAGACACTGCCAATGTTGCTCACATTTTGAGCAGAATGTTTTCATTAGAATGCTTCCAAAAAGCATAGAGGCCATATTATAAGAACATTGACAAGCTGAAAAGAATACAGACATGATCAGTTAAACTTATCCTTGAAGTTCAATGTTTTTCATTATATAATGCTAATCTAGTTGAGTCATCAATTCAGACACATCATTGCTTATGATGGTATGCGTCAACTCAATTAACTTGTTATCAGAGTATGGGTCAATTACATTACCGGTATAATAATTCTAATTACACACAAATGACAGCATGTCAATTCTAATTCCACCTCAATAGTACCAGTTGTAATTGTCAATCCCATATCGAAATAAAATAATAATAATTTGAGTCAAGACACAGAATACAGCATTTGTAAACAAAATATTAGATATTTATTATTCATGTGTTTACATACCTGTACCAGATTCGCTTTCCAATAATAAATATTCCCTCACGATGAATTATTTTTTGATATGTACTTATTTATTTTAATAACGGTGGTTTGTGTATTAAATTAATTTTCTAAACCTACAATGGATAACGCATATTATTGTCTGGTTTCATTGTGTTAGTTAAACATGCTGTTACTTTCTCTGCAATGAACATGTCGCGTAATAAAAGTGTTGACATAAGAAATTATACAAGTTTATTTCGCCTAAGAGATGTTTATTCTTTACAAGCAATCATGAATAACGCACATAGTTTTTGTGGTTATATATTAAAGTGCATTTAAAAGTCTAGTATATCGCGTGGGCTTCCAACCAGCCCGCCCGCAATTGTGAATTCATTGCTTCACTACTGTCAACTTTATACCTCGCTTAATCATGTTTACATCCGAATGCTGCACAGTACAGCATTGTATGAGTTTCTGCTGCGTGTAAATATAATATAAAGCAAAGAAAAATGTAACTTCACATCTCAAACCACATTAAAATACACGCGATATGCATAACCTACATCACAGCCGCGCTGGGGGTAAAGGGGCTGCTCGTCGCTGATTGGTTAACATTGCAAATACTGATGAATATGTCAGCCTCCACGAACAATGACATTAGACCAACTTTTCGTACTTTTAGAACTGATTCCCAGTAAATCGCTTGCGTGATATTCTTGATTATAGTTGCAAATGGTAATTTTTTAGGCACTCTTATAGGTGCAAAGGCCCAAAAAATGGCTTTGGTTTCACTTTAAGTCACGAAAAAACACGTTATGCTTAATATAATTACTTGTTTTATATTATTGAATCTATTTGTGATTGGTTGAATTTCTTTGTGTTTGCGAAAGTGTGCTGTAATGCTGCTATCAAAGAGCACAGCTACTGTCACAACAGTGTACCACCAATAACACTATCACTGGCCCGCGGGGGAGGCTGTTTTCAGGAAGGGAAATGCACGTTAATTGAATTTTTTACAACAGCAACGAGTACCAACAAAATGTCAAACGTTTTAATATTATAACACATTAATAATGTTACCATCTCAGACAAGTGATTATTTTGAGATTACGGAATGAAAGCGGACGCCGACGAAGGTTTATCTTCGCTGTCGAACGTTGTAAACAGACATACGCGGAGCCTGCCAACCTCCTCCGGGTAGCTAACAATAAATGTTTCGTCTCGTGGAAACGTCTAATGTCTCCGTTTCCGTTGTAAATCTTCCCTGTTAGACAGCGTCGTCACTAACGACTACATTTCCAATAGGGAAATGAGAGACTTTGTAGCGCTCACAATAAAATGTTTCCTTTATTGCAGCCCGATCATGTAGCCGGGTAATTTCATTACCACTGCTCGTAAATTCGGACCACTGATGTTAAAATAGCGACCTCGTCTGAGTGCGCTGTGATTGCGTGCTGAGACAGCCAGGGACAAGAGAAGGGAATTAAGCAGATTTAACCATCATGTCATGCAAGGCATCACGCTCCAGATCGCATGCGGACAAGGACGTCATTGAATCAAATGACAATCCAACAAATGTCAATTATTTGTGACCCGCCTTTGTCGTATCAGATAAATATACACATACCAAAGTCGCTAGCGTTTACACAGTCGATCTCCACCTTCATTTACCTTTCTAGATACAGTGAAACGTCGTTAACTCGAAGTTGGAGGGACCGGTGGAACACTTCTCGAAAGGACTAACCCTACATCTGTAAGTAGCGCACTCGTGAATGGCAGGAGAAAATCACACGTATTTAAGAAAACCCCGAGTCATGGAAACGGCAAGTTGACGTACGTGTGCTATCTTAATCGATTTATATTCGTGATCAACGAAGCTTAGAACTATTTAGAGATAAAAGACTTGACTGTTCCTCTCCCCGAGTGCGCTACAACAGAATTGCATTAGTGGTGTCGGCAGGGCCTTCTATTCGCATCACCCCAACTGAGTGCCGAGTCCACATCTCTTAACATTTCGTAGCTTTGGAGATATTGTTTTCCCCGGCTGGTTTCCTCAGTTTGTACAGTGTTAACATATTGGGTAAAATATTTGTAAAATCAGATCACCGTCATTTATGAAGGAGATGTACGTTAGCCTTGCTTGTCGTGTGCAATGATTCTTTATGATTCTTGTTGATATATACGTGTTGGCTTAAAACATCCTACCATCATTTGAACTATATATCACACCATTTTCGAAGACTGATGATTTATGCACGATATTATTCAAATGTAGTGTTATTTGTTACCACAAAAAACCGTAACTTATACAATAGATACATGACGTAACTGTGATTACATACAAATGCACATAAACTACTAATTAAGACCGATTATTCTTAATTTCAGAGACATCCCTGTGCGAAAATTTATTCAAGCTGGAATAATTTCGAAACAGAAACTTCGCGGTTAATATTAGTCTTAAGCAAGCTTAAGCGCATTTGAGCATTTTATTTGTACACGTGCTAATCTATCTCCACACGATGAGCGCTTTGCAAAGCATTTCCCATACATTGATTAATACCAGAATAGTCTACATACATTCGACATTTCCATACACGACCCACATCATCGTGTGACATATCTACATCAGAGAAAATGATCCGTTTGTCGATGACTGGTGTATTTTAAGTCAACATCCGCCTCGCCAGTGACAGCTGATTCCACCTGCTCGACCCTTGCTGTTATATCCACAATCACAAACCGCCGCCAGAAATAATCACCATTTGACGTCATACGTTCTACAGAGAGTCTGCCGTCAAGTCGTCTGCTTCTTCGCTAACGCCTCGTTAAAGGAATGTACAACGATTGTCATTGGTTAACTGATACGGAGCTAGTTGGGAGTTTCGTATTTATAATTAAAATGCTACGATTACTTAAATTTTTCGATCTCAATGTACATCTTAACAACGTTTGTAGTTTTTGTATTAGGCCTAATCTGTGTTGATCCAGTGTATTTACTGTCAGAATTTGCATAAAATGGGAATTTAATAATAAATCATCCGGTGAAAACGTTATATTTTTTCCTCTATATGTAAATTTGGTCTGCCAATGATTTCCGTAAAGCGATTTCTACGTATGTCGTAAAAGTGGCATACATTTCTTCGCCATATCGTGTATTTTCGAAAATATTAAGGGATGGAAGATCACGATAGTAACATGTTTTGCATAAATATTATTTGTAACTAACCGAGGTGTTATAAATACTAATAAATGCAGTGTCACAATGTCCCGTAAAAAATCGTTCGGTTAACCAATGAGAATCGTCGTACGTTCCCCTTAAAGACGACTACATCGTTCATCTCGTTTGCGGACCTGCGGCCGACGTAGCGATTGATTCCTTCTCGTGGTCCTCGCCTCTCGGGAGAGATGACAAATGCAATCAGTTAATGGCTTTGAGTTATTGCTTTTTGTTCAAATGAAAACGTGCAGCTAGAGCAAAAAAGAATCCGCACAGCCCCAATGAATTAAAATAAACCAGTGCAGTAGAATCGTGATTTGTGACGGTTTCTCGTCACGTTATTTATTATCGGTGGTTTTATTGAAATCTCAGTTTAAATGTAATTCCGTTTTATATACGAATGTATTTAATAAAACTAAAACTGCTCATGCTCAAAAGGATATCGCAATATTTGGATGTTATTGATGATGATATGTTAACTAACTAGTTTATTAAGGCTTGACGGAAGTCGGTATCACGGACTATAACAACCGAGCCAATGAGCGCGACCGTTGTATCGGTTGCTACAGTCCGTGATACTGTTAAGCGCATGCGCCGTTCTGTGAAACTAATCACGTGCAACTAAATCAAGAATATCGCGCCAGTGGTTAATTTTGTTTTCTTAAAGTGGGCGATTCCGGTCGTTTCTCCGAATGACCGAGGGCTGACATGTTAACCAGCGCGACCGATAAGCGCATGCCCAACAGGGATGGGTCCATGGGCAATGTACTTAAGAACAAGTACAAGTACTCGTCTAAAAATATAGACAAGTACTTTGTGAAAAATTCGAATACAAGTATAAAGTACTTTTTTAGTCAAGTCAATTTTAGTCAAGTACAGTCAAGCACATCGAACGTTACATTTATGTTTCATAGTGGTGACGGTCAAGGCGATGAAAACACAAAAGCACCAGTATATGCTTGGTTGTTTGTAGTTCCATGACATTAAGATGTGTGTTCAACACAGTTTTCCTAGTAAACCAGTGGCGTGATATTCTTAATTATAGTTACAAATGGTTATGTTTTAGTAACTCTTGTATGTGCGTAGGCCGAAAATCGTGACTTTTGTTTCGCTTTACATCAGAAAGTTAAGCGTGAACTCTATATAAATAACTGATACCGCAACACACACACAAAAACAGAATCCCTCTCAAAATCATTTCTGAACGAGAAAACTACTCAATGACCTATGAAGCTAACAATAAAGACATTTAGAAAGGTTACGTGAGATGGAGATGAATAATACTTTCAAGAAAGCAGCTCTCTGGAATGCATCTACACTGTAGATGCATTCCAGAGAGCTGCCTTTAGATTCTAAAGTAAATGCTTTGACTATTTTTGACTAAATGTGCGAGCGCATTTCACACTGGGAAAGAACGGACATAGCATGAGAGCTGGAGATGCAGGAGGTGGGTAATGTAGTTTAATTGTTAATTTAATAATGTTGTTTAATTGTAGTTTATACTTGTGGTGGGGTCTAATGGGGTCTAGTACGGGAACCGGCTGTGGCAATAATGGTAGGCAAACTGATGCGAATTAGTCCATGGCATCTCTTAGGTGACGTCTGGTGAATAGTGAATTCCACATGTACTGAATGTCGGCTACAAACTACAGGTTACGTTCAAATAAATATTTAATTTAAACTAGCAACCCTACAATGCCGCCATGGCGGACTTGTAGAGACAGGTTCTTGGCCTCGATCAACACTGGTAAAGCAACGCGATTACAAAACCGCACAGTCTTGTCACGGCCGAATCTAGGGACACGGTAAAACACTGGCTTTGACGAAGTGGAGAACCACCTATCGATCAGATTACTCTTCGTCATCGCCGAAAATCAAATCAGCTAATGCGGTTTTCGTCTGCGCGTTGGTACGACTTTACGTCAAAGAGCGCCAAAAAAACGAAACATTACTTTCCGAGGTACTGAACCGGTTATGAACAATGTGTCACTGTAGACCAAAAACGCATCGGCGCGAAATTCAGGCGGAAGACATTAATAAAAGTAGCACAGAACAAGTGCAATGTTATTGCGCTTTTTATCTACATATTGTTATACGCTTCGTCACATGGAACGGGAAAGGTCATGTTGGTATAAAGCCAAGCGCTTTGAACGTTTATTTGATCAATGGCACAAGAGGGATTAAGATCGTCGAACGGATCTGCTATGCTAATATCGTTTGCAGCTAACAACGTTAACGAGAACGAGAACGAGAACGGGGCTGAATATACACCATAGACATAAATAGTATACCCTGTATTATTGGTGCTGAAACGAGGAGGTTTTAATCAATATCTAATCAAAATCTGATCAATATTTAATCAATATTGGATCATGGATCGATGCTTGATCACTACATGAGGCGTTAATATGAATGCTGCGATACCAAAAACTTCCTGTAAGTTTGCCACCAGATTTATGGGTCTGAACATTATCACGACAATCGATTAGAATTACAGCACCGAAAACACGGTTTATACAACTTACATACAACAACGTATATCCTTCTATGTGTTTTACATAAGTCATAGTGCGTCCAACTGTAGCCGGGAATGGTCAACGACTTAGATGTCGTTCACAATTGTCGACATTTACATATTCCCGGCGCGAGCATGAAATGTAGACGACACGCCGTAAGACTTACAACGCTCTTAAGGAGCACAGTCTTTGACAGGAGGAAGAAGAAGAACAAGAAGAACAAGAAGAAGACGAAGAAGAAGAACAAGAAGAACAAGAAGAAGACGAAGAAGAAGAACAAGAAGAAGAACAAGAACAAGAAGAACAAGAGCAAGAAGAAGAAGGGTCATACACAGCGTACTAATGGTCGAGACCTAAAGTAAGACCCGCATACTAAATTTTTAAATGCCGATCACATGTGAAATATGACGACCGTAGCCTCATGCGACTCCTAGCGGTGAGCTGTTGCGGAACTACTAGTGTGTTATACCTTGATATCTTGATATTGGGTTACTCGAGTAAGCCAACTGTGCCCCTCTTGAAAAGTGAGTTAAAGTATTTATGTATTACATCAGTTGCTGTAATATACATATGCGATTGTTATTTACTGAGCCTCAACAAGATGGACTACATTTTGTTGAATTACAGCATGTGCTATTTAGTCGCGACTTGAATTCGTTAATACTGCGTGCCATTACTATATCCTCTGACAAACTCTTCCACTTACCTACACTGCAGTTAGTAAACATGTGCCGTGTCTCTCCGACAATACAGCATGTGCATGTGCGGCTATGACCCCTGTTTGATTGGTGGTTTATTGCAATTAGATATATGTTAACATTATCGAGTCCTGAAATTATGTAACCGTTCACCACGCGGCGCTGTAATACAGGCCGACATCTTGGAAATTCACAACTTCGTGGAAGACAATTATCAATATGACAGCATGAAGTTGTTAGAAAAAACACAAAGCTTTAACATAATTATCGGAGATAAATATTTGGAAACACATTATGATGGTTATTATGGTATGTCCTATACACATGCGCTGTGTCATAACATTGTTTCATTGATGATTTTCAATGTGAGAAATTATAAACATTTTAAAGTACCAATTCAGGGAGGAGGAAGTGGTCTGATAATTAGTTCGCTTTGGACGAATAGATAAATGTCGACAGTTATGAACTATTGTGAACCTTCTTGTGAACCTCATAGGGATGGTAATTCGTGTGGAGCCATATCCATAACTAGTTCTGACAAAAAGAAGGTCCGAGATACATTAGGTTAAAGGGTTTGGAAATAAGCCAGCCGGATTTAATTTAACAAGACCAAGCATATAGGGAACCACTTATATATGTATTGTCTATAATTAGTAACGTTGAATAAAAATATAATGTTTATGATAATGTTTGCAATTGGCAGTCACAAAAATTGAGGTTTATTTAACTATAACTGGTGTTACTTCGGACGGTAACACGAGTGACTTCCGTGGCACTAGCGATGCCAGTCTTACCAAAATATGTTTATCTCCGAGTTTCCCCGCTATTTTGCATTAGAGCGTGAATACTTGTTCTGCCAAGCTTCAATATTAGTAAAATGAGCAATTCTGAAAACACCGACTCTATCAGCTTCATACTTGGCGGGCCTTGTTTTCTTGGGATTTCAGTTACTTATCGAGGGAATTATTATCAAAATAGTTTGTCTCCCCTTTTGAATAGTTCCGTTTCCTGATCTGTTATCCGTTTTGATACATTATTTGATTTGGAGACGTGTATTCCTTGAAATAAGGTATGATGTTTCATCGCATGTTGTCACTGGTGTTGCTCCACCTGTCACTTGTTAAACCCCTCATTTTTATTGCCAGCGCCCAAAAAATTCCCTGCACACAGCTTCTTTGTGTCATTTATTCATACGCAAATATGCGTGCATCGATCATGTGTAAAAATCAAGTATTAGCCCTCTGAAATAAGTTACATGCTATTGATTTTGGTTACCATCTGCTTTCTAGCATCCGATGGAGTGTAGAAAGGAACAGTTTGGCGTGAAAATGAAATTTAGCTGATACAGCACAGCACCCAAAGCATAGACAGTTATGTGTATCTCTACATATAATCTGGATGCAAACCAGCTGGTATAATTTGACTAACACCAGTGACAAAACTGAGATGACTTTATGACTAACATAGCAGGATCTTTTCCGACTGCAACGGTGCTGCCAAAAGTTCTACATCGAAAGTTTGATAGGTGTATATGGACACAGTTCTCACTAAATAAGACCCGACCATACACGTGGATGACATAAATGTTGTTCCTGCCAGAGTGGCCCACTACGGCGAACACCGGTCTCGACTCGATTCACCGTAACGCAGTTATCTCCCGTCGCAGTTCAATCGCACAAACTGCCTAGAGCAGCACTCGAAGAAACCATCACTAACTCACTTATCGTGTCCGTCTTTCGCGACACACCTGCGACTCCGGCCAGACACGACGTGTTATGCTATGACTGTCGGATGTGGCTAATTTCTACAGGAAGAGTCAACCGGGGACGGGCCATTATTTAGTTTTCCATTGGCGACAAACTTATCTTTATTAATGCTGCTCGAATATGTGTATTTGGAATCTCTGAAAATTAACTAAGCAAATAGTTATTCTTTAGTCAACCTGCAGGAAAGCTTTTGTCAAATTCTGACATTTAGTTTCTCATAAAAATCAACAAGATGTTCCCGTTAAATTGGGGTCCATAAAACTACTTCATGTCTTCTTTCGCAAGGGATCATACAGTCACTAACTAACACTAATAAATGTTGTAGCCCTAAATATGGTTATATCGCCGTTCAAAAACAATTTTTAAGACAGCAAAAATCGATGTCTCACAATCACCAACACTTCGTTCGTCAATCGTGAACCCCGAAGCAATATGGTGATCTGTCGCTGCTCCTGCAAAGTCTACGCCGGCGCCGGAAGCGGCCTCATCAAATCGGGTTACAAAACTGCTCCGGGCCACCTGGCGAGCGACGAACACAACAACATTTTGACGCACGATCATTGCAATAAATTAGATAGATGACGAGGTAATTGGTGACAACCGGAATAGACATGACAGCTCCTCCTGCCACGCGTCCGCCTAACGAATTCGATCAAGCTAAAACGGTTTTCTAGAATATAGTAATCGACTTTCTGGTGGACGACAATCGTGTCTATGTGCCCACGCGGGACGGTATTTCCGACACTCCCACCCGTCGGCCGTCTGATCAAGTGCTACCGTCATACAAACTCTGTTATGCAGGTCTTGTAGTTGGATAGCTTGACCTAATTTAGAATATTACACGAGTATGCGGGCCATATTGTTAAAATGTAATGGACAAGCTAGAGAGAATGCAAAGAAGACCAACAAGGTTGATTCCAGAACTGCGCTACATTAGTTAAAACAATGTCTAACGAAGTGTAGCTTGAAAACACTAGGGCCAAATGAGATGGATGATATCAAGTAGATACTTGTTTTAAATACTGAATGGTTATGAATATATTAATTGAAATATTTCTTCAAACATGAGCAAGATTAATTATGAAAAAGTACCCATTCTCACAAGGACAATAATTGAATGGGACTATGCATCTACCCATTGTGCATAGCAGCGTCGGTGCGTATAAAAACAGAATTGACACTTGCCATTTGAAACGTGTTGCTTTGAATGACAATCGTGTTACACGTCCAATTGATCGCTCTCACGAAACACGCAATCAGACACAATGATATATGCTATCGATGATGTCAAGCCTTCCACTCAAGCTTAATATCGCATCGCTGATTGTCCGACAAGACGAACCAGATATCTTTAGCACTATACCTTTTTAAACTATATCCGGTGTTTGCTCTGCTCAGACGGCATAGAGTGTCTATATGATATAAATGATTCGAAACCGGGTTTCATCCTTAGCGCTAACTACGTCATTAGGCACAACGCAGAGTGTGTCTTCCATGAACACCAGTCGATGTATCAGCCACATTTGACATTCAGATGTTCTACGAAGAACGACTCGTTCAGTGCTAACAATATTTGTTAGTGAATAACTGCTAAGCCAATGTGATATAACTGTTTAATGCATCCGAAACATACCAAGCATTGTCGGGAAGAAACCTGGTCTTCAAAGCAGTGTACGCTTTGGCACAACTCGGGCTATCGTTGTCTTGGTACTCGGGATTGGCTCCGTTTATGGAGTCGTAGCATTGTGATTACAAGGCGTGACATGGTCTGCACATTCCAAAGGCAGGTGGTTACTTTAACAGTATATCACCCAAAGCAACACAAATTCTCTTCCATCTAAGACAAGGAATTCTCATAGCAATATCGGTTATTTTTATCTAAATGATCCAGGTAAATATTTCAACTATAAAGAACCTTGGAATAGTTCAGAAAAGCAGGCTGACTAGTTTAACGAAACGTTCTACAGTTGCAGAAACTAATATAGCGAGCAGGAAATCGAAAGAGGTTCTCGTTACAGATCTTACAGTATCAGTTCACTAATCATTTGCACCTAGTCAATACAAAAACAACGGCGGCGTCGGGGGATTAATCGATGATGCATTCGTGTACATTTCTCCCCTTACTCATGGCCAAACTCTGCTTAAACACATCCTGTCAAACAAACTTTACGAACACAAATACCCGATAGTGCGTTACGCTAAAGAAGCCGTCTTGGTAGCTGCATCATTGGCGCAGCTTTTTGGTCAGTCTATCACTAATGGCCGACAATGCACAACGCTGGCAATCCTGCTTGAATCTTCTACGTGGGTGCGAAGGAATTAATAGTGTTGACATTACCTGGTTCAAAGATGGTCTTACGCACACAGCAAAACCCGAATCGATAGCAGAGATAGCAGACGCTACAAAATAGCGATAACAACAAACAAACCACCCATAAAGAGGAAACTTTAGTCTAATACAGGAACACACTTTATTTTTCCATTAAGCTGACAGTTCGACGATTAATTCATCGCAAAATCTACAGTTAATCTGCATTGACTCGTAACTTAGTTTATACAATTTATCAATACACGTCACCAGTGCACGGTATTCGATTGGCTATCGACCTACACGCGCCCCGACAACGTCGAAATGTGATTTATTCAAATAAGTTGTTGTTCCAACTTTCCAAATAAGATGCTGCTCGGAATTTTCAAATAAGATATTGCTCTGACTATCCAAATAAGGCATTGTTCCGAATTTCTAAATAAGGTGTTTGCTCCAACTTTCCCGTATAACACAGCCCATTATATGTCTAAAATGTGGCGCCACTGGTGGAGCAAACAGATTCGAACACGACAGTGTGAGCAAAGAACATGTGTGAGCGGGTAGGACGGAGCGGGGCAGATACTGACTAGACATATTTAAATTTCTGGCATCGTGCATGCAATCGTGCATGTTTCGCGTTCATCGGCTTATACGTCTCGTTACAGATTCGTTTCTGAGTTAGATATGTTCATGCACCCGGGGCATATGACATCAATCGACAGTGGTGAAGATGGTCAAAAGATGGACATTACGCTACCTACTTTATGTCAATCCGCAAAACTCGTTTCCAGAATGGATAGAATGAAGGATTGTCTCCATCGACATAAGTGTCTGTGGGTCAGAGTTAGTAGTGCATCGTCGACCCCTTTGCGTTTGTCACGACGAGATCGCGTAGTATAATTGGCGACGACGTTTTACGCGACCATTATCTCCGCTGCACTCAGCTAAAGCGATATCTGATGTGCAAGACGGTGAATATGTGAGCCGATCTGCGCCTGCGACGACTGAGTGTATTAGCAAGTACGACAACAATCATTAATTTTACTTAATCCGGCACGACGACGCTACACCATGCTTAACGCTGTATGCAATATCTCTACCGGTGATAAGTTGATGCAGCCTCTCTGCATAATCCTATAATATCTACATTACAACATCAATTTTCGTTAGTATCGCAGGACGTGATTGAATTACGTCGCGGTCCGTGGTCAATGACTCAAGCCGGACGAGGCTGGCAGCTCGCTTTGGGCCTGCTGCCATCAGTGGCCGGTGAACCTCTCACTTCGTCGCCGTCTCGTGTTGGCTTGTCGAGGGTCCCACCGGGGAGCGACCACGACAAGTGAAACGAATGCCTGTCCGCCAACATTATCCGTTCGATACATTTATACAGCCAAGCTCTTTGAAAGTTCAAAAAAGCAACTGCGTATTGATTGATTCTTGTGTCATCTTACAGTCTGTCAGCCAGCCAAACAACCAGCTAGTGAGCAAACAAATCAATCAACCAACCAGCCACCCATCCAACCAGCCATCAACCAACCATAGAGCAAGCCAACCACCCAACCAGCCACCAACCAACCATAGAGCAAGCCAGCCACCCAACCGGCCAGCCTGGCAGGCAGGAACCACCGTCAACTCCCTCGTTCTGCCGTGTCGTGTCTTAAGAAGATGAAAGATAATAAATCACCTGGAGTTGATGGGATACCACCAAAACTGCTAAAGGAAATTGTTGATCAAATTAGTACACCACTTGCAAACTTATGTAACTTGTCACTAGAAGAAGGAATAGTTCCTTCAGAATGGAAAGAAGCAAACATTACGCCGCTATTTAAGAAGGGATCGAGGAAGAAGCCAGAAAATTACAGACCAGTGAGTTTAACGTCAGTTGTATGTAAATTACTTGAAACATTAATTAGAGACCACATGGTGGAATTCCTCATAAAACATAAATTAATAAATACATCTCAACATGGATTCCTAAAAGCAAAGTCATGTCTAACCAATCTCTTATGTTTTTTAGAAGAAATTACAAAGTGGGTAGATGACGGGTCACCAGTGGATGTTGTCTACTTAGATTTTCAGAAAGCTTTCGATAAAGTGCCACATCAAAGATTGTTACTTAAACTAAAAGCCCATGGTATAGGCAATGATGTAATCAACTGGATAGAAAATGGCTTCCACACAGAAGACAGAGAGTAATAGTAGATGGTAAGATTTCAAACTGGAAATCTGTTTTGAGTGGGGTACCACAGGGATCAGTGTTAGGCCCTATACTGTTTTTAATATATATATAAATGATTTGGCGGATGACATATCTAGCAAAGTACTCAAATTTGCAGATGACACAAAAGTATTCAGAAAGGTTACTAATGATACAGATAAACAAAGTTTACAGAGAAAAATTAGAAAGAAAAATTAGTTAAATGGTCAGAAAAATGGCAAATGTTATTCAATTTTGGGAAGTGTAAATGTATACACATAGGACATGGAAATATGGACGAGGAATATAAAATAGGGGATGCTGTACTAGGTAGAATCACACAAGAAAAGGATTTAGGAGTAACATTTAATGCTGACATGAAAGTTTCAGAGCAATGTGGGATTGCTGCTTCGAAAGGAAATCAAATTCTAGGGCTAATTAGGAGAACTATCACGTATAAGGAGAAACATCTAATTGTACCCCTGTACAAAGCAATAGTTAGACCACATTTGGAATATTGTATTCAAGCATGGAGGCCATATCGTAGAAAAGACAAAGATAAGCTAGAAAGAATACAACGAAGAGCAACTAAGATGATTCCAGAATTAAGAGACCTTAGTTACGAAAGTCGCTTATTACAATGTGGTTTGACAACACTAGAGACCAGGAGACTAAGAGGAGACCAAATAGAAGTGTTTAAAATAGTGAACGGTTTTGAGGATGTTGATAGGAATATGTTCTTCAAACTTAAAGAAGGCAGTAGAACCAGAGAACACAAAGCAGCATTAGTTAAGGAGCAGTGTAGGTTGGACATGAGAAAATATTCTTTCTCACAGAGGGTGATAAATGAATGGAACAAACTGCCAAATGATTGTGTTAATGCTAGTAGTGTGAATATGTTTAAAAATAGAATTGACAGATATCTGATAAGGGCGGGCTACACATAGATGAGAAAATTGTTGGACTCTCGATAAGCCAATGGCTTCCTTGTCCACTTGCCATCTGGAACTTGTTGTTTGAGATGGCAATCTTGTTAAATCTTGTTAAATCTACACGTGTGCCTGCCTGTTGTTCGGTTCTGGTGTGTTTGCCTGCCTTCCTGTACTGCTTGTATCCCTTGAACGCTTTCATAGTCTGGCTGTATTTATCGTCCTTCCTGTACTGCTTGTATCCCTTGCCCGCTTTCCTAGTCTGGCTGTGTTTGTCTTCCTTTCTGTACTGCTTGTATCCTTTGCCCACTTTCCTAGTCTGGCTGTGTTTATCGTCCTTCCTCTACTGCTTGTATCCCTTGCCCGCTTTCATAGTCTGGCTGTGTTTGTCTTCCTTCCTGTACTGCTTGTATCCCTTGCCCGCTTTCACAGTCTGGCTGTGTTTATCGTCCTTCCTGTACTGCTTGTATCCCTTGACCGCTTTCACAGTCTGCTGTGATTGTCTTCCTTCCTGTACTGCTTGTATCCCTTGACCGCTTTCACAGTCTGGCTGTGTTTGTCTTCCTTCCTGTACTGCTTGTATCCCTTGCCCGCTTTCCTAGTCTGGCTGTGTTTATCGTCTTTCCTGTACTGCTTGTATCCCTTGCCCGCTTTCATAGTCTGGCTGTGTTTGTCTTCCTTCCTGTACTGCTTGTATCCCTTGCCCGCTTTCCTAGTCTGGCTGTGTTTATCGTCCTTCCTGTACTGCTTGTATCCCTTGACCGCTTTCCTAGTCTGGCTGTGTTTATCGTCCTTCCTGTACTGCTTGTATCCCTTGACCGCTTTCCTAGTCTGGCTGTGTTTATCGTCCTTCCTGTACTGCTTGTATCCCTTGACCGCTTTCCTAGTCTGGCTGTGTTTATCGTCCTTCCTGTACTGCTTGTATCCCTTGCCCGCTTTCCTAGTCTGGCTGTGTTTGTCTTCCTTTCTGTACTGCTTGTATCCCTTGCCCACTTTCCTAGTCTGGCTGTGTTTATCGTTCTTCCTGTACTGCTTGTATCCCTTGCCCGCTTTCCTAGTCTGGCTGTGTTTATCGTCCTTCCTGTACTGCTTGTATCCCTTGACGGCTTTCCTAGTCTGGCTGTGTTTATCGTCCTTCCTGTACTGCTTGTATCCCTTGACCGCTTTCCTAGTCTGGCTGTGTTTATCGTCCTTCCTGTACTGCTTGTATCCCTTGCCCGCTTTCCTAGTCTGGCTGTGTTTGTCTTCCTTTCTGTACTGCTTGTATCCCTTGCCCACTTTCCTAGTCTGGCTGTGTTTATCGTCCTTCCTCTACTGCTTGTATCCCTTGCCCGCTTTCATAGCCTGGCTGTGTTTATCGTCTTTCCTGTACAGCTTGTATCCCTTGCCCGCTTTCCTAGTCTGGCTGTGTTTGTCTTCCTTCCTGTACTGCTTGAATCCCTTGCCCGCTTTCCTAGTCTGGCTGTGTTTATCGTCCTTCCTGTATTGCTTGTATCCCTTGCCCGCTTTCCTGGTCTGGCTGTGTTTGTCTTCCTTCCTTTACTGCTTGTATCCCTTGCCCGATTTCCTAGTCTGGCTGTGTTTATCGTCCTTCCTCTACTGCTTGTATCCCTTGACCGCTTTCCTAGTCTGGCTGTGTTTGTCTTCCTTCCTGTACTGCTTGTATCCCTTGTCCGCTTTCCTGGTCTGACTGTGTTTATCGTCCTTCCAGTACTGCTTGTATCCCTTGCCCGCTTTCCTAGTCTGGCTGTGTTTGTCTTCCTTCCTGTACTGCTTGTATCCCTTGCCCGATTTCCTAGTCTGGCTGTGTTTATCGTCCTTCCTCTACTGCTTGAATCCCTTGACCGCTTTCCTAGTCTGGCTGTGTTTGTCTTCCTTCCTGGACTGCTTGTATCCCTTGTCCGCTTTCCTAGTCTGACTGTGTTTATCGTCCTTCCTGTACTGCTTGTATCCCTTGCAAACTTTCCTAGTCTGGCTGTGTTTATCGTCCTTCCTGTACTGCTTGCATCCCTTGCCCGCTTTCATAGTCTGGCTGTGTTTGTCTTCCTTCCTGTACTGCTTGTATCCCTTGCAAACTTTCCTAGTCTGGCTGTGTTTATCGTCCTTCCTGTACTGCTTGTATCCCTTGCAAACTTTCCTAGTCTGGCTGTGTTTATCGTCCTTCCTGTACTGCTTGTATCCCTTGCCCGCTTTCATAGTCTGGCTGTGTTTGTCTTCCTTCCTGTACTGATTGTATCCCTTGCCCGCTTTCCTAGTCTGGCTGTGTTTATCTTCCTTCCTGTACTGCTTGTATACCTTGACCGCTTTCATAGTCTGGCTGTTTTTATCGTCCTTCCTGTACTGCTTGTATCCCTTGCAAACTTTCCTAGTCTGGCTGTGTTTATCGTCCTTCCTGTACTGCTTGTATCCCTTGCAAACTTTCCTAGTCTGACTGTGTTTATCGTCCTTCCTGTACTGCTTGTATCCCTTGCCCGCTTTCATAGTCTGGCTGTGTTTGTCTTCCGTCCTGTAATGCTTGTATCCCTTGCCCGCTTTCCTAGTCTGGCTGTGTTTATCGTCCTTCCTGTACTGCTTGTATCCCTTGCCCGCTTTCCTAGTCTGGCTGTGTTTATCGTCCTTCCTCTACTGCTTGTATCCCTTGACCGCTTTCACAGTCTGGCTGTGTTTATCGTCCTTCCTGTACTGCTTGTATCCCTTGCAAACTTTCCTAGTCTGGCTGTGTTTATCGTTCTTCCTGTACTGCGTGTATCCCTTGACCGCTTTCACAGTCTGGCTGTGTTTATCGTCCTTCCTGTACTGCTTGTATCCCTTGACCGCTTTCACAGTCTGGCTGTGTTTATCGTCCTTCCTGTACTGCTTGTATACCTTGACCGCTTTCATAGTCTGGCTGTTTTTATCGTCCTTCCTGTACTGCTTGTATCCCTTGCAAACTTTCCTAGTCTGGCTGTGTTTATCGTCCTTCCTGTACTGCTTGTATCCCTTGCAAACTTTCCTAGTCTGACTGTGTTTATCGTCCTTCCTGTACTGCTTGTATCCCTTGCCCGCTTTCATAGTCTGGCTGTGTTTGTCTTCCGTCCTGTAATGCTTGTATCCCTTGCCCGCTTTCCTAGTCTGGCTGTGTTTATCGTCCTTCCTGTACTGCTTGTATCCCTTGCCCGCTTTCCTAGTCTGGCTGTGTTTATCGTCCTTCCTCTACTGCTTGTATCCCTTGCCCGCTTTCCTAGTCTGGCTGTGTTTATCGTCCTTCCTCTACTGCTTGTATCCCTTGACCGCTTTCACAGTCTGGCTGTGTTTATCGTCCTTCCTGTACTGCTTGTATCCCTTGACCGCTTTCACAGTCTGGCTGTGTTTATCGTCCTTCCTGTACTGCTTGTATCCCTTGCCCGCTTTCATAGTCTGGCTGTGTTTGTCTTCCTTCCTGTACTGCTTGTATCCTTTGCCCGCTTTCATAGTCTGGCTGTGTTTGTCTTCCTTCCTGTACTGCTTGTATCGTCCTTCCTGTACTGCTTGTATCCCTTGCAAACTTTCCTAGTCTGGCTGTGTTTATCGTTCTTCCTGTACTGCGTGTATCCCTTGACCGCTTTCACAGTCTGGCTGTGTTTATCGTCCTTCCTGTACTGCTTGTATCCCTTGACCGCTTTCACAGTCTGGCTGTGTTTATCGTCCTTCCTGTACTGCTTGTATACCTTGCCCGCTTTCCTAGTCTGGCTGTGTTTATCGTCCTTCCTCTTCTGCTTGTATCCCTTGCCCGCTTTCCTAGTCTGGCTGTGTTTGTCGTCCTTCCTGTACTGTTTTTATCCCTTGCAAACTTTCCTAGTCTGGCTGTGTTTATCGTCCTTCCTGTAATGCTTGTATCCCTTGACCGCTTTCACAGTCTGGCTGTGTTTATCGTCCTTCCTGTACTGCTTGTATCCCTTGCCCGCTTTCATAGTCTGGCTGTGTTTATCGTCCTTCCTGTACTGCTTGTATCCCTTGCCCGCTTTCATAGTCTGGCTGTGTTTATCGTCCTTCCTGTACTGCTTGTATCCCTTGACCGCTTTCACAGTCTGGCTGTGTTTATCGTCCTTCCTGTACTGCTTGTATCCCTTGCCCGCTTTCATAGTCTGGCTGTGTTTATCGTCCTTCCTGTACTGCTTGTATCCCTTGCCCGCTTTCATAGTCTGGCTGTGTTTATCGTCCTTCCTGTACTGCTTGTATCCCTTGACCGCTTTCACAGTCTGGCTGTGTTTATCGTCCTTCCTGTACTGCTTGTATCCCTTGACCGCTTTCATAGTCTGGCTGTGTTTATCGTCCTTCCTGTACTGCTTGTATCCCTTGCCCGCTTTCATAGTCTGGCTGTGTTTGTCTTCCTTCCTGTACTGCTTGTATCCCTTGCAAACTATCATAGTCTGGCTGTGTTTATCGTCCTTCCTGTACTGCTTGTATCCCTTGCCCGCTTTCATAGTCTGGTTGTGTTTATCGTCCTTCCTGTACTGCTTGTATCCCTTGACCGCTTTCATAGTTTAGCTGTGTTTATCGTCCTTCCTGTACTGCTTGTATCCCTTGTCCGCTTTCATAGTCTGGCTGTGTTTATCGTCCTTCCTGTACTGCTTGTATCCCTTGCCCGCTTTCATAGTCTGGCTGTGTTTGTCTTCCTTCCTGTACTGCTTGTATCCCTTGACCGCTTTCCTAGTCTGGCTGTGTTTATCGTCCTTCCTGTACTGCTTGTATCCCTTGCCCGCTTTCATAGTCTGGCTGTGTTTGTCTTCCTTCCTGTACTGCTTGTATCCCTTGCAAACTTTCATAGTCTGGCTGTGTTTATCGTCCTTCCTGTACTGCTTGTATCCCTTGCCCGCTTTCATAGTCTGGCTGTGTTTATCGTCCTTCCTGTACTGCTTGTATCCCTTGCCCGCTTTCATAGTCTGGCTGTGTTTATCGTCCTTCCTGTACTGCTTGTATCCCTTGCCCGCTTTCATAGTCTGGCTGTGTTTGTCTTCCTTCCTGTACTGCTTGTATCCCTTGCAAACTATCATAGTCTGGCTGTGTTTATCGTCCTTCCTGTACTGCTTGTATCCCTTGCCCTCTTTCATAGTCTGGCTGTGTTTGTCTTCCTTCCTGTACTGCTTGTATCCCTTGACCGCTTTCATAGTCTGGCTGTGTTTATCGTCCTTCCTGTACTGCTTGTATCCCTTGCCCGCTTTCATAGTCTGGCTGTGTTTATCGTCCTTCCTTTACTGCTTGTATCCCTTGACCGCTTTCACAGTCTGGCTGTGTTTGTCTTCCTTCCTGTACTGCTTGTATCCATTGCCCGCTTTCATAGTCTGGCTGTGTTTGTCTTCCTTCCTGTACTGCTTGTATCCATTGCCCGCTTTCATTGTCTGGCTGTGTTTGTCTTCCTTCCTGTACTGCTTGTATCCATTGCCCGCTTTCCTAGTCTGGCTGTGTTTGTCTTCCTTCCTGTACTGCTTGTATCCTTTGCCCGCTTTCATAGTCTGGCTGTGTTTGTCTTCCTTCCTGTACTGCTTGTATCCCTTGCCCGCTTTCATAGTCTGGCTGTGTTTATCGTCCTTCCTGTACTGCTTGTATCCCTTGCCCGCTTTCATAGTCTGGCTGTGTTTGTCTTCCTTCCTGTACTGCTTGTATCCCTTGCCCGCTTTCATAGTCTGGCTGTGTTTATCGTCCTTCCTGTACTGCTTGTATCCCTTAACCGCTTTCACAGTCTGGCTGTTTTTATCGTCCTTCCTGTACTGCTTGTATCCCTTGACCGCTTTCATAGTCTGGCTGTGTTTATCGTCCTTCCTGTACTGCTTTTATCCCTTGCCCGCTTTCATAGTCTGGTTGTGTTTATCGTCCTTCCTGTACTGCTTGTATCCCTTGACCGCTTTCATAGTCTGGCTGTGTTTATCGTCCTTCCTGTACTGCTTGTATCCCTTGCCCGCTTTCATAGTCTGGCTGTGTTTGTCTTCCTTCCTGTACTGCTTGTATCCCTTGCAAACTTTCATAGTCTGGCTGTGTTTATCGTCCTTCCTGTACTGCTTGTATCCCTTGCCCGCTTTCATAGTCTGGCTGTGTTTATCGTCCTTCCTGTACTGCTTGTATCCCTTAACCGCTTTCACAGTCTGGCTGTTTTTATCGTCCTTCCTGTACTGCTTGTATCCCTTGACCGCTTTCATAGTCTGGCTGTGTTTATCGTCCTTCCTGTACTGCTTTTATCCCTTGCCCGCTTTCATAGTCTGGTTGTGTTTATCGTCCTTCCTGTACTGCTTGTATCCCTTGCCCGCTTTCATAGTCTGGCTGTGTTTGTCTTCCTTCCTGTACTGCTTGTATCCCTTGCAAACTTTCATAGTCTGGCTGTGTTTATCGTCCTTCCTGTACTGCTTGTATCCCTTGCCCGCTTTCATAGTCTGGCTGTGTTTATCGTCCTTCCTGTACTGCTTGTATCCCTTGCCCGCTTTCATAGTCTGGCTGTGTTTATCGTCCTTCCTGTACTGCTTGTATCCCTTGCCCGCTTTCATAGTCTGGCTGTGTTTGTCTTCCTTCCTGTACTGCTTGTATCCCTTGCAAACTATCATAGTCTGGCTGTGTTTATCGTCCTTCCTGTACTGCTTGTATCCCTTGCCCTCTTTCATAGTCTGGCTGTGTTTGTCTTCCTTCCTGTACTGCTTGTATCCCTTGACCGCTTTCATAGTCTGGCTGTGTTTATCGTCCTTCCTGTACTGCTTGTATCCCTTGCCCGCTTTCATAGTCTGGCTGTGTTTATCGTCCTTCCTTTACTGCTTGTATCCCTTGACCGCTTTCACAGTCTGGCTGTGTTTGTCTTCCTTCCTGTACTGCTTGTATCCATTGCCCGCTTTCATATTCTGGCTGTGTTTGTCTTCCTTCCTGTACTGCTTGTATCCATTGCCCGCTTTCATAGTCTGGCTGTGTTTGTCTTCCTTCCTGTACTGCTTGTATCCATTGCCCGCTTTCCTAGTCTGGCTGTGTTTGTCTTCCTTCCTGTACTGCTTGTATCCTTTGCCCGCTTTCATAGTCTGGCTGTGTTTGTCTTCCTTCCTGTACTGCTTGTATCCCTTGACCGCTTTCATAGTCTGGCTGTGTTTATCGTCCTTCCTGTACTGCTTGTATCCCTTGCCCGCTTTCCTAGCCTGGCTGTGTTTATCTTCCTTCCTGTACTGCTTGTATCCCTTGCCCGCTTTCATAGTCTGGCTGTGTTTGTCTTCCTTCCTGTACTGCTTGTATCCCTTGCAAACTTTCCTAGTCTGGCTGTGTTTATCGTCCTTCCTGTACTGCTTGTAACCCTTGTCCGCTTTCATAGTCTGGTTGTGTTTATCGTCCTTCCTGTACTGCTTGTATCCCTTGCAAACTTTCCTAGTCTGGCTGTGTTTATCGTCCTTCCTCTACTGCTTGTATCCCTTGCCCGCTTTCATAGTCTGGCTGTGTTTGTCGTCCTTCCTGTACTGCTTGTATCCCTTGCCCGCTTTCATAGTCTGGCTGTGTTTGTCTTCCTTCCTGTACTGCTTGTATCCCTTGACCGCTTTCATAGTTTGGCTGTGTTTGTCTTCCTTCCTGTACTGCTTGTATCCCTTGCCCGCTTTCATAGTCTGGCTGTGTTTGTCTTCCTTCCTGTACTGCTTGTATCCCTTGACCGCTTTCATAGTCTGGCTGTGTTTGTCTTCCTTCCTGTACTGCTTGTATCCCTTGCAAACTTTCCTAGTCTGGCTGTGTTTATTGTCCTTCCTGTACTGCTTGTATCCCTTGCCCGCTTTCATAGTCTGGCTGTGTTTGTCTTCCTTCCTGTACTGCTTGTATCCCTTGCAAACTTTCCTAGTCTGGCTGTGTTTATCGTCCTTCCTGTACTGCTTGTATCCCTTGCCCGCTTTCATACTCTGGCTGTGTTTATCGTCCTTCCTCTACTGCTTGTATCCCTTGACCGCTTTCACAGTCTGGCTGTGTTTATCGTCCTTCCTGTACTGCTTGTATCCCTTGACCGCTTTCCTAGTTTGGCTGTGTTTATCGTCCTTCCTGTACTGCTTGTATCCCTTGACCGCTTTCACAGGCTGGCTGTGTTTATCGTCCTTCCTGTACTGCTTGTATCCCTTGACCGCTTTCTCAGGCTGGCTGTGTTTATCGTCCTTCCTGTACTGCTTGTATCCCTTGACCGCTTTCATAGTCTGGCTTTGTTTGTCTTCTTTCCTGTACTGCTTGTATCCCTTGACCGCTTTCCTAGTCTGGCTGTGTTTATCGTCCTTCCTGTACTGCTTGTATCCCTTGACCGCTTTCCTAGTCTGGCTGTGTTTGTCTTCCTTTCTGTACTGCTTGTATCCCTTGCCCGCTTTCCTAGTCTGGCTGTGTTTGTCTTCCTTTCTGTACTGCTTGTATCCCTTGCCCACTTTCCTGGTCTGGCTGCTTGTCTCCCCTTACATATTGTCTGCTTTTATGTCCTGTGTGTCTTCCTGCCTTCTTCTTCTCTGTGCCTTTCGTACCTGTCTATCTGTCCGCTTTACCAACCTAACATATCCTTCTTGTATTTCCGTCATGCCTCTCAATATTCCTATCTTAGCCACCCCCCGTCCTGTCTGCACGTTTGCCTTTTTGCTTCTTCCGCTTTCTTGTTTTTCCTATCTGCTGAATCAATATTCGGTCTGCTCTATATGCCTATATGTCATGCTGTGCCCGCGTGTCTATCATAGTGTGCCTTTTCTCTCATTCCTGCCAACATTCCTGTCCTGTGCGGCAATATAGATGCATGCTGACACGGATATTCCCTGTGTGCCTGCCTCTCTATATTGTCCACGGCCTGTTTGTTTGTGGGTGCTGTTTGTGTGTGCTGTTTGTGGGTGCTGTTTGTGTGTGCTGTTTGTGGGTGCTGTTTGTGTGTGCTCTTTGTGTGTGCTGTTTGTGTGTGCTGTTTGTGGGTGCTGTTTGTGTGTGCTGTTTGTGGGTGCTGTTTGTGGGTGCTGTTTGTGTGTGCTGTTTGTGTGTGCTTTTTGTGGGTGCTGTTTGTGTGTGCTGTTTGTGGGTGCTGTTTGTGTGTGCTGTTTGTGGGTGCTGTTTGTGGGTGCTGTTTGTGTGTGCTGTTTGTGTGTGCTTTTTGTGGGTGCTGTTTGTGTGTGCTGTTTGTGGGTGCTGTTTGTGTGTGCTGTTTGTGTGTGCTCTTTGTGTGTGCTGTTTGTGTGTGCTGTTTGTGGGTGCTGTTTGTGTGTGCTATTTGTGTGTGCTGTTTGTGTGTGCTGTTTGTGGGTGCTGTTTGTGTGTGCTATTTGTGTGTGCTGTTTGTGTGTGCTCTTTGTGTGTGCTGTTTGTGGGTGCTGTTTGTGTGTGCTATTTGTGTGTGCTCTTTGTGTGTGCTGTTTGTGGGTGCTGTTTGTGTGTGCTATTTGTGTGTGCTGTTTGTGTGTGCTGTTTGTGGGTGCTGTTTGTGTGTGCTATTTGTGTGTGCTGTTTGTGTGTGCTGTTTGTGGGTGCTGTTTGTGTGTGCTATTTGTGTGTGCTGTTTGTGTGTGCTGCTTGCCTTCCTGTCTTTCCCGCCTACATAATTTTCTTAGAAAAAGACACCTGTTTGGTAAGATGTTCTCGTCATTCTTAAGATCTTTCTCGACAACAATCTCCTTCACAAGCACCTCGCAAATTGTGCAGCACGTTGGTCGGTTAATATGTATAAAGCGACAACTTTGTGAACTATCCGTGATTGCGGTCAACAGCATTATAACAATCAATACCGAATACACTTCTCTCCCATACATGACGAATTGTTAGCGTCCAGCTGAAAATGTCGACCTTCATCAGGGACATCTCATGTATGTGTCACCAGACAGGAGACGTCAACCTTGCCACTTGTGAATGGCCTGGATGTCTTTATCTATACATCTTCTTTGTCGTGTCTCGCTTAAGTGTCCGCAGGCTGATCAAACATGCATCGCTGCATCGTCATCACGCCTGAAGAGTATTCGACTATGCACCAGAAAGCACACACAACATTTCTCATTTGGTGACCATGTTAACGTTGTCTGTGTTTGCAGAAACACTGAACCATGAAAGGTTATTAACATACAATATTATTGACATACACCATTCGGCTGGGCAAGTTTTCGCCAAAATAAATACTTCTTTCTTTTTCCTAACTACTGCGGAAATGTGCCTACCATTGATACATGTTTTCCAAATAACTACAGTGAAATTCCAACTACATCACAGTTGATTTTTTCCCACGATGGCCGTGCTGACATTTCGTATGGTTTTTGTCAAACGTGACCATCAAGAAGTATAAATTTTATAACATCCATTGGCAACACGTTACAAATGTACTTAACACGTTTAGTCAAAATCACAATTCCATTAGTTCTTTTAACCCTGTTGTTATCGTGAATACCATCGAAATTGCCAGTTTTCGCAATACCAGTGTTTCGGGAATATCACCAGCAAAATCCCAACGCGTCTTCAAATCTGCTACAAAATACAAAGTCTCACAACCAAAGGTCCGACATTTCAAACGTACCAACCTTGCTGGCTGAATGTAGTAACTTCTTAGGAACTACTGAAACACAGATGGATGTGTAACTTCATTCATTAACTAATAGAAGTGACCACTCATACGCTCTAGGTGGCATTACAGTATCTTCTTATCTATCAGTTATGAATCGCACTTTCCGACCGGATATTTGTCTACTACTCTTACAATTTCATGCGTTTCGTGAATAAATAAAACAGGTTAGAATGTCCATAATTTTAGCGTTTATCTATCGGGCTCGTTTGTTTACTTTTGCTAGTAAGCATGAAAAAGATGTGGCGACATTCAAATTCAACTCAGTTTATGTTTGTAAAGTTTATAATTGGCAATTAGTTGTGCTACTGTTAATATCTTAATAGCAGTGTTGAGCCTTTTAAGGATTCAAGCTTAAATATCAATGAAACTTCAGAAAAACTAAAATATTACTTAGTGAATGAGGCAACGAACAAACAATGACGTATTTCCAATATGGCGCTGGTGTCGACGAATGACCTAATAGTTTGATCACAGTCAAGAACAATCAACCATGTTTTATATCACAGAGAGTCAAACTCAATATTGACGTCTGAATTAGCACACATTGTCCAATGCTTGCTTCTTTATATAGAATCAATGTTTTCATGTGCGGGACTATACGAGCAGTACACGCTTATCGTTTAACACAAAAACATTCAAATGTAGTGATATTAATTCATTACAAACAACACGTATTAAGGCTTTGGAATAAAGCCACCAACTGTTCTGGCTTTAAATTATGACGACGCTGACAAAGTCATAGCGATGGGCACAATGTCGAATGAGGAGTTATAGCGATGGGCACAATATCGAATGAGGAGTTATAGCGATGGGCACAATATCGAATGAGGAGTTATAGTGATGGGCACAATGTCGACTGAGGAGTTATAGCGATTGGTTGATGTGTTTAACAAATTCTAGGTGTTGGTTCCATGGTCCAAAACTCCCACCGCCTTCGACTCGAGGTACTCGAGACATTCAGGGTGGACGAAGGTTTTGGTCAGGGTGTCAATACGTGCACACAAAGAGAGATGACAAATGGCTCAAGACGCAATATCAGTGGATGTCACAGTAGCAAAAATACAAAGTAATATGGTTAAGTAGTTACAATGTTATGTTAATATACCTTTGTTTGACAACATAAACGTTAACGACCTTACATGGTGGGGTAGTGTTTTGGCTAGGAAATCAATAACTGCATTTACAGAGAGATGACAAATGGCTAAGCATCACCAGGAATATTGCCAGTGGATGTCACAGTAACAAACAACCCAATGTAATATGGCTAATGAACTACAATGACAAAATAAGCACTCACGACCTTACAGGGTGGGGTAGTTTTATCGAGTGATAATTAATGTGACACTAATTAAACTCCATGATTCTTTTTTAACATGGTGCCCATGGATTGTCTCCATGATATATTCTACTGGATGACTTACCTTACAGCAAATTAAAGCTAAATGCAGATTAAACAGAGTTTCGTATTATTGGTACACAAAAGCAGCGTGGTAATTTTCCTGACACCTATGCTGAGCCAGAATTTCACACCGGCCGGCACACCTTTAATAATAATAAAACTTTTAGAGAGTATATTTCACAAACTTGTCGTTGCTGCTTTTATCACGTTCGCTACCTCCGTCGTATTCGCCGTAGATGTATTTTGCTGTGGCCAAAACTATTACAACTGGTCTTGTTAGCAGTAGACTTGACTATTGCAATTCCCTTTGTCAAAATATTGCTCTCAATGACATCTTGAAACTTCAACGTGTGCAAAATTGTTTGGCAAGGGTTGTAGCGCGGTCTTTTCGTTTCTCTCACTCAGTACCACTTCTTAAATCTGCACAATTACCTATCAAGCACCTTTATCCAAACAACAACATATTTACATTCACTGCTCACTCCTGCAACACAGCCCAGGCAGCTTCGGTCATCAAATTGTAATATACGGTTTGTTCCCAGTGTTCCCGACAAATGTCGGAACTTGAGCTTTTTCAGTTGTTGCACCGACTCTGTGGAACTCACTTCCTGTTAGTGTCAAGTCTGTAGGAAATATAACAACATTTCGCAATAAACTAGAAACCCACCTGTTTAAGCTTGCTCTCAAGCGTAACAATCCAACTGTTTATAACTGGAACTGCTTATCAATTATAAACTGCTTAACCCTTTTTGTTTTGGTGCGCTGCCGAGCTTGGGTCTCCCGAGGATTTTAGCGCAATAAAAATATTTTGCATATTATTATTATTATATTATACATGTCATAGTAAACGTATTGAAATACTTAGCATAAATGTTCAGGTCATCGTCAATTTCTACTGGACTATTGTTGCATCTGACATGATAAATAGGTTGCCCACTATTGAGTTATTAGAGAGAAATAGAGCGAGAGGACGTTAAATGACGTTATGTAAACATAAAATGTCGATAAAAGAGAATGTGTGGCAAGTGAAAATCTCCGCGCGCTAAGTATCATTTTATGCATTGAATATTAAGCTAAAAATCCAGTCGATGAAATTAATTCAGTATATTGAAAGAGGAATGGAGGGAAGGGAAGGGGGAAGGAAGGGAAGGAGGCAGGGGGGCAGGGAGAGAGGCAGGGAGGGAAGAGAGAGTGAGAGAGGGAGGGAGGAAGGAAGGAAGAGAGGGAGGGAAGGAGGGGGCGGACAGGCAGGGAGGGATGGAGGGAAGGAGAAGGTGGGAGGAAGGGAGGGAGGGAGGATGGGAGGAAAGATGTGTGAACAACGATCGCGAACACTATATTTTGTGGGTGTAAGAAACTGCTGGACATAGATACCGATAACTGAGACATAAGGACACAAATACCGATAACTGGGACATAAGGACATAGATACCGATAACTGGGACATAAGGACATAGATACCGATAACTGGGACATAAGGACATACATACCGATAACTCGGACATAAGGACATAGATACCGATAACTCGGACATAAGGACGTACATACCGATAACTGGGACATAAAGACATAAATACCGATAATTGGGACATAAGGACATAGATACAGATAACTGGGACATAAGGACATAGATACCGATAACTCGGACATAAGGACATACATACCGATAACTCGGACATAAAGACATAGATACCAATAACTGGGACATAATTACATAGATACCGATAACTGGGACATAAGGACATACATACCGATAACTCGGACATAAGGACATAGATACCGATAACTCGGACATAAGGACGTACATACCGATAACTGGGACATAAAGACATAGATACCGATAATTGGGACATAAGGACATAGATACAGATAACTGGGACATAAGGACATAGATACCGATAACTGGTACATAAGGACATACATACCGATAACTCGGACATAAGGACATAGATACCGATAACTCGGACATAAGGACATACATACCGATAACTCGGACATAAAGACATATATACCAATAACTGGGACATAATTACACAGATACCGATAACTGGGACATAAGGACATAGATACCGATAACTCGGACATAAGGACATACATACCGATAACTCGGACATAAATACATATATACCAATAACTGGGACATAATTACATAGATACCGATAACTGGGACATAAGGACATAGATACCGATAACTCGGACATAAGACTAATCAATGACCAAATATCGGTGGTGAACTTGATTGAAGAAACAATATCGATTTCTGGTCGAGTGGTTAGTATCCTCATTTCTGTTCAAGATATGTGCAGACGTCGCAGCGTGAGACGCGTTGTCTGGACAAACGGAGCGAATGAAGGTTCGTTGGAAATTGATGATACAGGAACACGAATGACAAGTTCTGGCAGCGGTGACTGTTAGTGGCATATTGTAAACTTGTAGGCATCTGGACCAAAGGGCATATGTCAACAGATATAGCCAGATTTAGCAAGACTGTCGTCTATTGGTGCAAGCTTCAGATGGCAAGTGGATGATGTTTATTGGAAATCTATAATTTGTAATTTTTGTAGCAAGGTCGCTCGGGCGTAGGTAGGAAAGTGAATCTGCACAGACCTCGCCAACATAAATTCATCAGTGGTAATATATCAGTTAACGATTTTCAAGAAATGAAGTGCAAACAACATGGTTCGGAGACATTACAGGGATATTACAGAGGCAGACATGTTAATTTTTTTTAAAACCTTTAGAGTTTCATGGCGCGGAAGTGGAAATAGCTACTGTTGAGAGCGTCGCAAGCAACAACACAATATGTTACGTGTTACACAGGAAGACGATAGGTTACGTGTTACACAGGAAGACGATAGGTTACGTGTTCCACAGGAAGACAATAGGTTACGTGTTACACAGAAAGACGATAGGTTACGTGTTACACAGGAAGACGATAGGTTGCGTGTTCCACAGGAAGACGATAGGTTATGTGTTACACAGGAAGACAATAGGTTACATGTTACACAGGAAGACAATAGGTTACGTGATATACAGGACGACAATAGGTTACGTGTTACACAGGAAGACGATAGGTTATGTGTTACACAGGAAGACAATAGGTTACATGTTACACAAGAAGACAATAGGTTACGTGATACACAGGATGACAATAGGTTACGTGTTACACAGGAAGACAATAAGTTACATGCTACACAGGAAGACAATAGGTAACGTGTTATACAGGACGGTAATAGGTTACATGTTACACAGGAAGACAATAGGTTACGTGTTACACAGGAAAACGATTGGTTGCTTGGAAAGTTCAGATGTGAAAAGAATTCAACATTTAGAACGTATCGAACACTTCATGGAAGGTCCTATTGTTGACTCGATAGATGACAAGTCACAGGGCGGGCACTTTAAATGATTGCCGTACACTGTGCTGTGTATAGATACACAAATAATGGAAACGAAAACTACGCTTGGTTCGTTGAAGGAAGTATATATGCAAAAATTAAAACCGTTAGATCTGTTTATATATATATATATATATATATATATATATATATATATATATATATATATATATATATATATATATATACCCATGGACTCTGGTGGAAGTTGAATAGCTTAATTTCGTAACACATTGTAAAGCACATCTCGCGTCATTTGTCGAGGTAGGCACTGTAAAAGCAGCTGCGTCAAATTAACCCCAATAAAGGGAGCGCTGCAGGTGTTTTATCCGAGCCTGACAATCTGCATTTAGTACATAGGTGTGCGACGGAGAACGCGGTCTCGGCCTTTCTTGGAAATAGGCGACCAACAGGTGTCTGCCTGAACAAGTATTAAGTCATTTACCAGAATTCACAGAATCACATCTGAAGTGTGCGGATACAACCACACTTCTTCAGGATGCGGTGTTCATCCAGATCGTGGAGACCAGGACATGTCGCATGGTATGACAAAGACAACATAAACAGTGTGACCCACCTTCAGCTTGACAGTCGCCCATCGACTCTCCAACCGTAAGTCGTAGCTCTGACGGTCTGTAGAGACAACGTCGCGATGACAGCGACATACGCGGTGACTGGTCGCATACACCGGCAGCATCACTGCATACTGGTCAGGCCGGGTGGTGGCGGCGGCGGTTGTGGTGGTGGTGGTGGTGGCGATGGTTGCGATGGTGGCGACTGCGCTTGGCCAAAGCTACAATTATGTTAATGTCCCCCGTGAGCGCTCGGCGCTCGCAAGCATGCGCGCTCACGTGCTACAGAACGTGCGTACATTCTGGTGAAAAAAACAATATGAAAAGACGAATTAACTGATGTATCCTTTACAAGACAAAACAACATGTAACATTAAAAAAAATCGTCTACGTTCTCTGGAACCAGAACACATAAAGTGTAGGCAAACTCAATAGTGTATAATCGATACCAACTCATCAGCCGTTGGTTGGACGCTAAGCAGCCATGGATACAAACAAGCTTAAAAGGGTAGATATTCAACTGACGACGGAAACTCATTACATATCCTGTTAATTGAACACTAACAAGGAGTGACACCCATAGCGTAACATTCCACCGCAGCAACAGATAAATTCATATTACCAACATATGCCTTAACATTTTGTTCGTATTTTGTTAGCAAGTGTCTCCTCGGCAGCTATATATCCGGTCGTTGTTCAGTAGTCTGGCAATCAGGACCACGATGAGCAGATGGTTTGGGTAATTGCTTTCGTTGGAGGATGCAATTGTGATGTGAAACTTAGCACGTGTGCATCGATAGCAGCGGCTCTCGGTGTCAATGGTTTGCCCTTGCCAGCCCAGTCGATGACCCTACAAATCCGCCAGCTAAAGACGACGACCTTGCATGTGGGTGTGCATGCATTCATGAATGTACAAGTACGTGTGTCTATGCGGGTGTCATAACTCCAGCGCGTTTCTCATTAACGACTCCACGAAACGAAGGTTTGTTTCGAACACACACGAACCGCTACAGAGACTCACTAGGTGGCGTACTGTTTTCCCATGGTGACAATCTCCCATCGGGTAAAATACACCCAATTTGTTGGCGTCTGTTTTTGATAAATAAGAAAATATAATAAAAAAATTAGAACTTAGAATAAGAAATTGAAAAGAGAAATTGAAATAAAAAATAATTGAGGAATTGAAATAAAAAATAAGTAAGAAATCGAAATTCCGTTCCTATTAATTTGATAATTGTAAATGAATTCTAACTGAATCTATAAATCAACAATGGTTGCCAAATAATATAATACAACAACTTGGCAAGAAACGTGACAAGTCCTTCGCAGCCGTTCAGTCCAAAGATGGGGTGTGCAGTGCTTAGACTACATGACACACCAAAAGAATATCTAACAGCGTTTTCATAGAAACCCTTCTACGATAAATTCACATAAAATACGTAAAAAAAATTAAATGGGTGTTTTGTGTAATATTGATAATCAAACGTACACTGAAGGAGGGTTAAATTAAACGATTATAAAAATAAATTAGTTCACAACATGCAGGTAATTAATTTTTACGTATTAATAAAACATCAGTAGTCAAGAAACTTCAGAGTCAGCAAATGTGACCTTTATTGATAGTCCTTGTATGTAGATGGCGGCTGGTTAAAACTTTCGTCTCAGTTTATTCAACTTATCGCGAATCAGGGTAATTGGTGTTTAGATGTGTAGTCGCGAATAGTTTACGTAATATGTGCAGTCGAATTAATAAAATATGTACTTTTGTACAAATAATTGTCTTTGATCGAGAGATCTCGCAACTTGCGAATGTGTGGCCAGCCATAGGCCACAGTATATAGAGTTTTGTCAGTTTTTGCCGAATGTTGACCGGATCAGGTAAAACATTATTTAATAATAGTTTCTCCGATGATTTCATGAAAACGAAGTAACACATTTGCACAAACTATCTAGCACATCTAGCATCGGTCTTATATCGATGGCCATTCGAAAATGGCATCGTCACGTGGTCGCCATCGTGAAATACAACTTTTACTACTATTACTATTCGATATTTGATTATATGCGAAATTATTCTTAAAACGAGACGAGCGAAAAATGCAATCGAAGAAGGTCCTTTAAAAGCTGGCAACCGTTGTTCTACAACCAACGGACTAGTCTCGCTTAGCCGACTCTGGCGCGCCTTTCCGCAGAGGCGTTGTTACCCGCTACGTTGCTACCCGCTGTCTCCACCACCATCGCCTATTTGTGTCAACGTTGCAATTTACAAAACACAATTGGTAACTCTACCAATTGCGTTTTGTGGATTGTAACTGGAATGTTTTTGTTTCATTTAAAAATTATATAACACCAACACCAGAAAGATTGCAAATTCTCTCACGCTGTGTGCTTAGCAATATGTCACACTAACGAGTACAATTGAAATAAACAAAGACAGTTTCAAACTGATGACAGACGATGCCACGATCAAAAACAGAGCGAGACACATACATTGCTATGCCAAAATGGCGACGGCATGTGGTTGCCTCGTTGTCGTATCTCGTTCTGTTCGACATTTGAAATAGTCTCGCTTATCCGACTCACGCCCGCCTTCGTGACTTCGCCGAGAAGAGAGTCTGGCCTCAGATGCGTGGTCACGTTGCCACTCATTGTCACCACTCCATTTTGTGTAGACGTTCCCATGAAATGCCAGCAAAAATTCAGCTTCATTATCGAGATGTTACGCTAAATAAAATTCTGATTTAACATTTTCAGCCTGACAGTTGTGTCAATAAAATCAAAGTTTAAATTTAGTTCGAATGGCATCGTATAAACTGATAAAAGTGAACTCTTATTTTATGAATTACCAAATGCCCGGATGACATCGTAATTAGCTAATTATGTATGCACCAAGGATCTGGGTGCATACATAATTTCGATCACAATGAAAAGTACACACTGATTCCAGGCTGGTGTGTGCGAAAAACGGTGGCGCCACAGCACGGAGCGTGGATAATGGAGGCTACAAGTGGAAAGAAATGATTCGGTGTAAAGTTGTGCCATCTAACGGGATGATTCTATTGTAGACAGCCCGTCGAGGAAAACTGCCACATATCATACCAATATCACTGGAGGATCCCTCTGATGAATACTTGTTAAACTACATTTGATGTTGTTATTTAATTTTTATTTGTCTAATTGGAAAGTTTCATACGGGCACACATTTGTAACTACTGGTTTACCTTACGGTGATCACTAATTATGATTTATGTTGCGCGTAGCTTCCATCGAAATGAGTATAGCCCAACAACCGTTGAATTTGTGAATGACATAGGCTGTTCAAATGGCTGTGGTGCAATTATTTGATTTTCAAATCACGAAGCGAACTTTAAGGAATATTGACCAAAAACAAACATCAGTTTTACCATGCTGCTGTTGCCTTATTGTCGTATCTCGTTCTGTTCGATATTTGAAACCGATCGGGTTCTAAATAGCTAGATAGCCGGGATTAGCCGCATTGAAGAGCAACGGTCGGCAGGATGGCTGGCTTCTACGCACATATACGAAGTTGGGTGTTTTGGGCCGCTGTGCCCGGGGAAGTTTTAAAACTAATTATGATTATTGCTAATCTACAGAGGAAGTAATTATGGTGGGGTCGGTCACAAAGAGTGACCTAGTGGCGGAGTGACCCCCACCGATACCATGTGAATTGTATATAAGTCAGTAGTAGTACAGATAGTACTGGTAGTGGGTAGCTGATAGGCATGATTTACTAATTATGTGTAAACACCTTTTGGGGGCCGGCATGCTTGCTGAGATTATTGGATGTATCTTATTTTGATGGTGTATGCTTGCCTAATTTCCTGCTCCTTAATTAATAAATCTAAATGTCATTCTTTGGCCTATTTCAATCAACTCTGGACTTGTGTTGTTATTTTGCATAAAACTAATCATGATTATTGCTAATCTACAGAGGAAGTTGCTCTTTTCTTAGTTTAAATTTAATATTATGCATTAAATTGAAGATTCAAAACAATTTCATACGGACAGAGGTCTTTCATACGGGCATTTTTCCTGTGTGAGAGACTTTAAATAATAAATCTAATAAAACGGGCGTGCGTGCGTGCGTGCGTGCGTGCGTGCGTGCGTGCGTGCGTGCGTGCGTGCGTGCGTGCGTGCGTGCGTGCGTGCGTGCGTGCGTGCGTGCGTGCATTTCTTGTGCGTGCTTATGCGTATTAAAGTTAAAGAAGTAACCGCAAATATATCGTAGATTGTAGAGTAAGAACGCAACACGTTTGCATATAGATTTTAATACAGAAAGCAAATATAACAAAATAGCCACATTTATCAGTCCCTGCGTTCCGTATCCTATTGTAAATAGGTAGTACACTTAACACTTCTATGTACAAGGCAATTCTATATCACACAAAATAACAAGCGTTACCGGTGGACAACAAGTCATGTCTTACCAGTTAATAAATTTCAAACGCACATTTACACATTATAAAATTATTAATAAATACTGATCAACTGCGTCCGAGTTTACATTTAACTGATCCTGGTATCTTGCTTCGGGGAAATGTAAATGGGAGGAAATGGGAATTCGTTTCTTCTTGAAAATAGTTGAAGTGTCATTGACTTTACACAAAATACCCATATTCTCTCTCTTTCCACCCCATCTCCCCTCCACCTCTCTCCCCCTCTTTCTCCGATCAATGGGGAAGAAATGTTATTCTATGTCATACCAGAGAATATATGAATTGTGATATTAATGTTGTTTTTCGTGATTTTATGATGAGCAACATTTCAGTGAATAAATCCGCTATAATAAGGTGGTTGGGGACATTCCAGCTGCACGCTATGTACACCGAACAAAATATACTCACTAGATGGCGTGTCAGTTTCTTAAAACGGTGGACGTCGCCCGATGGTTTCGACATTTACAAACGTAAAATAAGCAGCCAGTATTTTTTTTTTTTACAAATAATGCACTTTCTGTAGCCAGTTTATTTTATGTACATCTTCAATGGCGCGTTTGTGCCGTTGTGTCGTTGTAAAAAATGGTAGTCTGGTTGTCGCACAGTAAAAGGAGCAACTTCATTCTGCGTCTAACTACATGAACACGCCATGTGTGAAACTGACCTACATTTCCTACAATTCACGCTAAATGAGAAAGAGGAAATGAGAGGATAGAATACGCCTCTAATGTTACATGACCAGCTCTCGCGTCTTAACCAGATGCTGGTATTCTACTGATATTCCCTAGCGTATACTCAACCGCCAAGGAGTAATACCTGTGGTGACTGGCTTATGCAGAATGATTGCCAGTATCAATTTCCTAGACCCCGCGAGGTGTCGCCTTTGATATCATCTTCTCCACCGTCAGGCCCGTGGTGGTGATATTTATATCGGTGGTGACGTTTATGTCAGTGTCATCAAAAGTAAATAACGTGATAATATGCCAGTATGCTTTTGTTTAAGATGTGATAATTAATTAGTTTTGAGTACGTGGCACATACAACACATTGTCTGCGTAATTGTCCTTGTCGCTTAGAACCACGATAAACTTGATATAGAACCAATCAGCACAGCACAGGACAGGAGTGAGTGAGTGAGTGAGTGAGTGAGTGAGTGAGTGAGTGAGTGAATGAGTGAGTGAGATAAAGGCACCGATAGGACACAATGGGAAGGAATAAGAGAGAGTGAGAGCAAGAGTCAGAGAAGGGGTAAGCAAGAGCCGACGACGATGATGGTGATGATGACAGTGGCGGCGGCGGTGACGACCACGACGACAATAATACCAAATCACTGGGTCTAGGTAACCGGGACTGCGTTACTCAAAGGTGAAAGATCACCTGTGTTTGCGGATAGTAACATGAAAGTACTTCTTTACTGACCAATCGATGTAAATAAAACACTACCTTCTACACCCAAACAATGCTGAGTTGATAACTGTAGCACCTGTCAGAGACGAGGACCCAGCCAGGCACTTCGTTCTCTGCCATAGTAACTCTATGGTTAAGCTATGATTAAATTGACGTGAGCTATGAATCATGTAACCATTGATCTATGTCAAGTTCATGTGCGGTGCAACCACATTATCACGTGGTAACAGGTTCTGCAGGTCACCGAACGTGTCGCTGTCCCACCGTGTTGGCGAGTCTCACAACTCATTCGTCTCGTCCTTGTTGTCTGCCATCGCCTCGTCGACTGCCAGTTTCTTGTGATCGTTTCTGCTTGCATGCTTCAAAATAGATGGAAAACATTCGTTGAATAACACGAGATTTCAAGTTTATCAACAACACAAGGCTGTCTTGAAAATTATTATATCCTACACAATCAATAAATCAATCAACGTGAGTTTATTTGGTTACTCATTTACAATGTTATTACATGTATGGTCATAATTAATTTCATCTGGTAACTCAGGAGATTCTCTAGAAACCACAAGGGGCTTATTACGAGAACCACCTATAATTAGATATAATAATCGTGTAATGGAATTATGCTACACATTGGAGATCATGTTAAAAATATTAGATGTGACGCAAATAAAAAAATACAACGATGTGTCATATTCCAGCATAATCCAGCACAATCTAACAATGTGAGGCAAAGTGATAATTAAACAATAAAGTGAACATTCATTGGTAGTTGAATAAAAATAATAAAATAAAAAATAAATTAGATGTGACGTAAATGAAAAATTATAACGAGGTGTCATAATCCAGCATACTATAGCACAATCTAACAGCGTGAGGCAAAGTGATAATTAAACAATATAGTGAATATTCATTAGTATTTCCAATATAGTGAATATGAAAAAGTATATGTGGGAAATTAGGATATGTTGCAGTATGTCAAGATCAGGCATTGTTTTCTGTTGTAGAATTTTGTATGTGTTATGGTATGGAATTCAAGAACGAGGGCCCAGAGTATTTAATTGTAAATGTCCGTATATTTGTCCTTGCTTCATGCATAAAGTCATCATTGCTGTTAATAGTATTGTAATAGTGGATTTCCATATTTCTTTGAAATAGTGTTGAGAATCTGTTTGGAAGTGCTTGACGAGTATGCTTGTACATAATTAGCCCTAGTTGCTGTTTGTAAAATCTTCAATTTTTAGTAATTTTTTTGTTTAAATAGCGGTTCAGAGTGAGCAATGTAATCAGAGCTATTAATGATCCTAATAGCTTTTTTGTAGCATTCTTATGTTGTTAAGTTTTGTAGAGTATGTATTGCCCATATTAGAGTACAATGTTGTAGATGTGGAAGTACTAAAGAACAGTGAATCGTTTTTAAGATTTATGAGGGGAGGAAATGTTTAAGTTTGCAGAGTATGCCAATATTTTGTGCAAGTTTAGTTGCCAGTTTGTCCAAGTGTATTGACCAATTTAAGTGTTCGTCTATATACACACCAAGAAATTTAGAGAAGTTAACTTGAGGGATGGCCGATCCGTTAATTTAAAATACTTGTGGTGGGATATTTTACTTTTTATTTACTGATGTGAATAAAATGTAGTCTGTTTTTTTATATTTACGGAAAATTTATTTGTGTGGAACCACTGTGTTATTTGTTTTTTATTTTCATTATTAATCTCATCATTGAGTGTAGCAAAATTTGTATGTGAATGATACATACTGGTATCATCTGCAAAAAGAGTGAAATTCATTATTGTTGATGTGTTGCAAAGGTCGTTGATATAAAGTATAAATAAGAGTGGTCATAGTATAGAGCCTTGCAGCAAACCACTCATCACTGTCTTGTGATTTGAATTGACATTGTTGTAAATGACATATTGTGTCCTGTGCTCTAAGTATGTAAGTAAGTATGTGCCCTCTGATACCATAGTAATTAAATTTTTGGAATAGTATATTGTGGTCTATAGTGTCGAAGGCTTTAGATAGATCAATAAATATACCTATATTGAAGGTGTTGCTATCGGATACACATGTTATTTTATCTATAAGATTTATTAGAGCCATATAAGTGAAATATTTTTTCCTAAAACCGTATTGATCTTCTGATATTATATGGGACTGGTTGAGAAAGCATTCGAGTCGGTTATGCATCAGACGCTCCAATTTTTTTTACATGGCATAATTGAGATTGCTCTATAATTGCAGAAGTTATTCGGGTCATTATTTTTATGTATTGGAATTACTTTACCACTCCAGTAGAAACTGAATTGTTGAATATATGCGATAGTAGGGGAGCTATTTGGAGACTTATTTCTCGCATAATATGTGGATCAATGTTGTCAAAACCACTGGACGTGTTAGACTTAATAGTGAAACAATTTCTTTGGGGCTTGTGGATTGGCAGAAACAAAACAATAGGATTTGTTTGAACAAATTCAGTTGGGTCATTACCTGATGTGGGTATATCTTTAACAAGATTTGACGCCACATGTATAAAATAATCATTGAATTCGTTTGCTATGTCTTTTGGGTTTGAAGTTTCTGAGCCGTCCAACAAAGTGAAGCTTGTGCTCGGGTCTGTTACTTATGATTTACATTTCATAACTTCTTTAATTAGCTGCCATGACTTCTTTGCATTACCTTTTTGGAGATAAAATTTGTTTTTATAATGATTTTTCTTTGAAAGCCTAATTATATGTGTCAGTTTATTTTTATATGTTTTGTAGGTTGTTTAACTGTCAACTGTTAGGTTCTTTTTAAATTATTTATATAAAATATTTTTGTGTTTGTTTTATTCCCTTGGTGAACCATTTGGAACTTGTCTCTAACTTTAATTTTTTTAATAGGGAGACATTCATCAAGTAATGTATTAAGTATGTTTATGAATGTGATGTATGAGGCATCTGGGTTAGATTTGTTTTAGACATCATCCCAGTTTGTCCACTTTAATTTTATTTTGAGTTTTTTCCACTTTTAATTCGTATGTACAGTGTTTTGTATCCTGGTTTAAGTGGGAGGTTACAAATGTCATCAATTTGAATATTGGGAGGTGGTCGGATATGTCAGTGTATAAAATGCCTGAGTGGATGTTGTGTTGTGTTATGTTGGTGAATGTATTCTGTTGGTGAATACATCTATTATTGTAGCCAAGTCATTAGCAGTTCTGGTTGGTTTATACATATTGTTGGTGATATCATTAACTTGGCATGAGTTGGTGTCGATTAAGTTTAAATTGAAATCCCCCATTAGTATACTGTGTTTCTTTTCCCAAGATATTGCGTTATAGATGCTAAGAAGTTCATCGGTGAAGCTATCTATGTTAGTATTTGGAGGTTTTTGTATACAGAACCTATTATGAAAGTCATGTTGTTTAATTTGATCTTAATGAAAATGGATTCATAATGGCTATGGTCATATCTCTTCATTAAGTCATGTCAAGTTTTATATCGGTGTTTATTGGATATGTAAATGCCAACCCCGCCTCCTCTCCCGTCTTGTCTGGGATACGTAACGAGAGTATAATCATTCATGTTATGACAATTAGTGTCATTGTGGTCAGTAAGCCATATCTCTATACAATCAAATATTTTTTTTTTCTTTATAGGCACAATTCTATTTTTAAGTTTTTTTGTAGACTGATGTATTCACCAGCCCCTGGTTCTAGAGGATGGTCTATGCACGTCTAAGTATGTTCAGGTTTTGGACAGGTTAACCTAAGCATTGTTATTGTTATAATTGCATTGTTTAGTGTTTACTCACCAGGTCTCCTGCTTTCTGACGACGTAAGTCTGATTTGATGAATACTACAACAAATATCTCAATTGTTATGCATTTGGTAAAGATGGAATTGTATGTATGATCCTTTGACGTTATTTTTATGCCATCGCTGTTGTGTGATATATATATATATATATATATATATATATATATATCTATATATATATTTATATATCACACAACAGCGATGGCATAATATATATATATATATATATATATATATATATATATATATATATATATTTATATATATATATATATATATATATATAATTATATAGGTGGCACTATACATATTATATATATATATAGGTGGCACTATACATATTATATATATATATATATATATATATATATATATATATATATAATATATATAAATATATATATATATATATATATATATATATATATATATATATATATATATATATATATATATATATATATAATATATATATATATATATATATATATATATATATATATATACATATATATATAATATATATATATATATATATATATATATATATATATATATATATGTATATATATATATATATATATATATATATATATATAATATATATATATATATAATACGTATATATTATATATATATATATATATATATATATATATATATATATATATATATATAAAATATGTATAGTGCCACCTAGCGAACCATATTGCACATGACACAAATGCAGTTCCGTTTGTAAATACGTATATCAGACGGTGGACTCTGAGGTGAAACAATATACATGCATGCATACATACATGCATACATACATACATACATACATACATACATACATACATACATATATTGTTTCACTTCAGAGTTCACTGCTTTGTATACGTGTTCACAAACTGAACAGCATTTGTATCATATGCAATATAGTTCGCTAGGTGGCACCACCCTAATCAACCAACGTTTGCGTACAGCCTGCTACTCTCGGTTTCAAGACATGCAGACACAACGCCATTTCATGCAAAACTTAGATTGTATCCGTCGGCTACAAATAGTACATATTTTCATCACATTAGTGTGATTATCGCCAATGTGTTGTCGTCGATGTTCATAGTCTAATGTTAATACCACGAACTAAATGAGATGGTTTGAAACGACCCCTAGCTGGCGATAGGCTGACAGACTGTCACTTGCGCGAGACGATGCCAAGCCAACCGTTTAACGAATAACGCTCTCCTCGGCCTAGTCCGCGTTCTGCGTAGGCAGTTACTCCATCGTTATGGAAAATACCATTGGAGAGCGAATATAATTATCGTCGTGGTTATGACATAACGATACAGTTGCGCACTGGAAAGTTATCTGAGCTGCACAAATGCAATTTTGAGTTTCCAATTAACTTCTAGCAAGAGTATTGATTCTGATTGCTATTTGTATAATTGTCACAAAGCGTCGAAGGTCGCCTTTAATTGTAACTATAGCATAATTACAATAACTGGATCAACAGACGCATTGCGTTTAAAAGTGCAGCGTATTCACAACTAATTGGTCATGTGAAACACGAAGTTCAGGTCAGCTCAGTACGTCAGTGAAAACATCTCCATGTCACAACGGCCATATATCTCAGATCAAGAAATATATTCCTTGACCATAAACATTTAACAGTTCATAATACCACCCTATCCAGGAACGTTTCATCGCATATTTCTGACACTCGTCTTACCAGCACACAATGACTTATAAGTTGCTGTGACACTATTATGAATCTTAGACCCCCGTGTCCATGGCAAATATTACGGTAAAAGACAACGTGTATTGGCCTACATCGGAACTAGTGTCAATGTAAAGACTGAAGTATTAGCAGCCGGCTAATATTAATCCTTCTGTAAGTAGAACGACACATGTGTCGCCCCCCCCCCCCCGTTCGTATGTAGAACGATACATGACTACGACTGACTGAGACCCCCCTGCACATGATTACGACTGACTGAGACCTCCCTGCCAACAAGCCTAAATCAGCCCTGTGTCTAACCGTATGTAGTCGGTGTTCGTTTTCGAAAATATGTATAATAAACGTAATTCACGTACATGAAACAAGTATGATATGCTAAGAATTGGTCATAACTGGAAGTAAAAGTAACGTAACAAACGTCGACAACTCTTACCTGTGCAGATGGTTCCCAGTAGTAGCGCACCCGATACACACAGGTTGGCGGGAACTGAACCTTTCGTGCTCATCAACGCCCCCATTCCCATCGTCAATATGATGCCCCAAATCTAAAAGATAGCATTATTCCTGTTGTGTTTGCGATGATAATTGACTGACAAGCGACGTCACAAGCCTCGGTTTCAGTCGTGTGTGCGTGTGTGCGTGTGTTGGTGTGACAATGTGTGTGTGTGTGTGTGTGTGTGTGTGTGTGTGTGTGTGTGTGTGTGTGTGCGTGCGTGCGTGCGTGCGTGCGTGCGTGCGTGCGTGCGTGCGTGCGTGCGTGCGTGCGTGCGTGCGTGCGTGCGTGCGTGCGTGCGTGCATATTAATACGTTGCTCGGTGGTGGTAGAGATTAGCTCTATCTGGTGCAAGCAAAATGATGTTATTTTTCCTTGGCTAACAAACACGCGAGGAAGCACAAACTTGTCTGGATCGTAATATAATTTTTTATCATAAACCCTAGTTGATCAATCCCAAAACATAATTGAACTTCATCCCAGTTACCGCATTAACCAATGAAATTATTTGTTGTGGTTCACTCGAGGACATCCGGAACAATATTTTGGATGTCGGTCAGTTCGATATTTTCGAATCGCAAATGCCCGAAATATTTCTTGTTTTTAACACAAACGTTGGTTGTTAACACAACATTTCATATTTTGAAACTATGAACACTGACACCAGACTGCATCGTGTTTATACTGACGAAACGTAATTTGTTTGACGACAAACACATTCAGTGGGCTCGACTGCAAGTACGTACGTTAGCGCACGTTCCTGCGATATGTATTGACTTGTTTACTTGCGAAAACAATCGAAGATGTTCACCCCGCCATCAACGCACCCGCCTCCATGTGACAACATCTACGGTCCGGCCCTACTAACGGCTAAGGACGCACAGCATATTCCCCAAGTACACAACTGGGGTCTGGTCCCGTCCTAGCTTTAACAGCATTAACAAACCGAAATGGAAATGTCGTCATTGTTAAATCCAGATGACATATGGTTTAATTATTGCGATTTATTCATGGTTTTGTCGGTATCTCCTAAACTCGTTCCACAGCAATGGCATCTCGCAAACGATTCAATGATGTTGTCTATTCATCCCCGGCACCGCAGTGCGCTCTGCCGACGGGGTCACGATTACGATAAACGGCTTGGACAGTTGGACCCATCACGCCATATTATCGTTGCACCTACCCGTGGCTATTATATACACTACTCGTCGTGACGGTTAAAGGGAGTCACGCCATAGTTACTAACCTGAGCTGACGCGTTGAGCAGACCCGACGACGTGCCTTCAGACTCCGGATACGTTATCTCGGCAGCAAACTCGAACCCAACCGGCAGATAACCCGTCATGAAAAACCTGCTCCCACAAACGATGGCAGTTGGTGCATCTTAGAAGAGTAATTTGTTTACGCAACAACAATAACAATAACGAGGGTAAAAAATTAATATATCAAATATAACGTAACAGACACAAGTAAACATCTAGAACTTATGACACGAGCAGTATGTGCTGTAGGACAACGATGACAAGAATAATACGACGCACAGTGACGACGACGACAAAGACAACAGCATGGACGTTAAACACTGTGGCGGAGACACTAATAATGGCAGTGACAGAGATAATAACAATAATTATTATCATTAAAGAAAACATGCTACGCCAATAATGATGGTAACAATTTCGTGTCCAACACTAATGTCAACAACGACATCGACACAGAAATACGGTGACAACAACTGGCATCGTAATAGAGGGAATATACTACATTAGTAGCCATGGGTACATGTTTGTATGTATCTCTGGTTCAAACTAATACCATACATGTTATTTGTGCATAACAAATCAATCTACATGCCATTCGGCTTTGCAACTGTAAAACACACTTGGTAGTATTGCATTACGAAGAGTATGGATTAATACTCACCCAAGCAAACCACTGCAGAAGTATTGCATTACGAAGAGTATGGATTAATACTCACCCAAGCAAACCACTGCAGAAGTATTGCATTACGAAGAGTATGGATTAATACTCACCCAAGCAAACCACTGCAGAAGTATTGCATTACGAAGAGTATGGATTAATACTCACCCAAGCAAACCACTGCAGAAGTATTGCATTACGAAGAGTATGGATTAATACTCACCCAAGCAAACCACTGCAGAAGTATTGCATTACGAAGAGTATGGATTAATACTCACCCAAGCAAACCACTGCAGAAGTATTGCATTACGAAGAGTATGGATTAATACTCACCCAAGCAAACCACTGCAGAAGTATTGCATTACGAAGAGTATGGATTAATACTCACCCAAGCAAACCACTGCAGAAGTATTGCATTACGAAGAGTATGGATTAATACTCACCCAAGCAAACCACTGCAGAAGTATTGCATTACGAAGAGTATGGATTAATACTCACCCAAGCAAACCACTGCAGAAGTATTGCATTACGAAGAGTATGGATTAATACTCACCCAACAAACCACTGCAGAAGTATTGCATTACGAAGAGTATGGATTAATACTCACCCAAGCAAACCACTGCAGAAGTATTGCATTACGAAGAGTATGGATTAATACTCACCCAAGCAAGCCACTGCAGAAGTATTGCATTACGAAGAGTATGGATTAATACTCACCCAAGCAAACCACTGCAGAAGTATTGCATTACGAAGAGTATGGATTAATACTCACCCAAGCAAACCACTGCAGAAGTATTGCATTACGAAGAGTATGGATTAATACTCACCCAAGCAAACCACTGCAGAAGTATTGCATTACGAAGAGTATGGATTAATACTCACCCAAGCAAACCACTGCAGAAGTATTGCATTACGAAGAGTATGGATTAATACTCACCCAAGCAAGCCACTGCAGAAGTATTGCATTACGAAGAGTATGGATTAATACTCACCCAAGCAAACCACTGCAGAAGTACACGAGTTCTATCTTACGAACGTTCAGTATAAACGTGAACAACGTCATTCCAAGAAACGATAGTAAATAAATAGCTAATGTTGTCGTCCTGGAAGCAAACAAATACATATATCACACACGGTGCAGTCACTGTTCCAAGTCGTTCTTCAACAAATGCCAAAACAAATTCGTAAATCATCATATTGTTACCTCTTGATGTATGTATATGTATATGTATATATATATATATATATATATATATATATATATATATATATATATATATATATATATATATATATATATATATATATATATATATATATATATATATAACAACATAATGGAGACCAGTGACAGGTTCTCGGGGGAGTCAGGGACGACACAAAACTAGATTTGTTATCTATGTCCACCTTTATCCACAATTTAGGTGAGACAGTGTCCCCCTGTCTTACCCCTCTATCTATATTGATCTTTTTTAATACTGAAATTCAGGGGCCTGATGATACCATAAAAATATGAAAGGTTGTCCAAAGCATAAGCTTAGCAACGTTGCACTAAAAGCGAGATAAAAAGCAAGGATGGATGAATAAAAATATATACAACAAAAGAAAGAGAAAGAAACATGATTTATCTGGTGGTCATGGTAACCAGGAAATAACGCTAGGCCCTGCCAGATACATCACCTGACTAGGCGGGCCGTTCACCCACACTTTATGGGCTCGGGCCCCGTAGACTGTTAATTGGCAGGTCACCATCTCCCAGCCAGGCATTAACCTACGCTCAACACCATGACCACCAGAAAGTGAAAACAGTCACAAACAAGTCTTGTTGCTATCTTTGTGGAGTCTGATGGTTGATGTTCCCTTGTTATATATTTGTTGATGATCTTGATGTAGGATGAATATACACCCTGGTTGACCAAAGCTTCGAGAACTGCTGGCATATACCTGGATAATGTTTCGCACACGAGTTCGGGTTTTGACCATGACACTAACCATCGTCGGAAAAACGGCCTCATAAGAAAGCAGATAGTTCGCATAGTCAGACGAGAGGATTAGTGCCACACCTGATCTGTGGATACCATCTTCTCTTCCAAAGTAAATGATCGTGTATCTATTTTGCTGAAATGCAAGTCTTCTTTGTTTTTATCTTCTGAATATCTTCTCTTGATGTAGACAGCAAATCCTTGACCGCGATATTCTTAGCATCCCGTTTCCGTCTGTGTACTTGCATGATAGGTGTGTTTTGACCCCAGAGGATCATAGCTACCTATGATGGGCACTCGCTAGAAAACCTCAAAGTTACCATTTGCCCATAGTTAGGGACTGGATTAGTGAGTGTCGGGACAAGTCCACGCACAGGTATGCCCTGCACATGTGGGGCTCCAGTCTGCTCCCAAATCCCTAACGGGTTAGCATTGGGCCGCAGGACGCCCAGTATCCGTGGTGTGCCTCGGGGAGGTTCAGTCAGGGTCTTGTCTACGGAGAGGCTAAGTACCAGCAGGGGAGATTTACGCATTGATATCCCTTTTTACCCCAAAAAAAGGAGCTAGCTGGTGGCTGCAACTGAAAGCTGAGTGTGAAGCGCTAGACACGTCACACAGACCTGTGTACCTACACTACAAACTACTGACTACACTACAGCACTAGACGCGTCACGCAGACCTGTGTACTTAGACTACATACTACTGACTACACTACAGCACTAGACGCGTCACACAGACCTGTGTACTTACACTACAAACTACTGACTACACTACAGCACTAGACGCGTCACACAGACCTGTGTACTTACACTACAAACTACTGACTACACTACAGCACTAGACGCGTCACACAGACCTGTGTACTTACACTACAAACTACTGACTACACTACAGCACTAGACGCGTCACACAGACCTGTGTACTTACACTACAAACTACTGACTATACTACAGCACTAGACGCGTCACACAGACCTGTGTACATACACTACAAACTACTGACTACACTACAGCACTAGACGCGTCACACAGACCTGTGTACTTACACTACAAACTACTGACTACACTACAGCACTACACACGTCACACAGACCTGTGTACATACATACTGTATACACACCATACGCATTGATGGATAAAAAATATGAAATCAATCAGGCTGTGTGCCTCTAATGGAAAGACATTGTTAAACTTACTTGAAGAGTTTGGTTCTGTCGAGCCAGATGCCTGCTACGACGGACCCCGCCACTCCAGCGAGGACTAACGTCAAGCCTATTCCACCAGCGTGCACCTCCTCGCCCTACAAACCAGATCACGTGCGTATCACGTGGGTGTCACGTGTTTGAGCTCGGTATGTATCGACTCAATTATTTTAATAGTTGTACAAAAAATATAATCACAAGCAAATGTGTTATGTAAATTAACAGTTTGGCCCAGTGTTTTAAATTGACAACATTTACATTTGCTTATTGCAACATGCATCTTTGGTTCGTATTACCGGATCGGATACCGAATGCATTGCAAGGCTGTACATGTCTTGCAATGTACGTCTGGTCTGTCTACACAGGTTGTTGAGTTATTTCCCTCTATGCGGATGTAATTGGCTGGATCGTCCTTATGAACAACACGCAAACATCTGCACCATTCTTCAACAATTCTCAAGTAAACGAGCAGGTGGTCCTGATCGGTTCAAGAGAACACCGGCGGCTGCCTCGCGAGGATACGGCTCCTCCTTAATTAACTACGACAATTAGCCACTGATCTCCAATCATACAAACACACAAACAAAATATCAGTGAGATTCGTCAGCCATCCGAACATGATGTCCTAGTTAGCAATGATAATTGGCACAGTGAGCGTAGACTCGCAGTGTACGCACCGCCTACTGTGTTTATTGACACGCCATTGCCGCGTCTATAAACTTGTTCGTGGTATTGCCAGAAGTGACACAGAAGAATGTTAAGACACTTACGGGAAAGTATTCGATGACAACTGCGTTTAGCAATGTTCCAATTGCATAGTATGAACCTGTGTTTATTCCTGAAACAATAACACGGCAGATGTTAATAGAAAAGCAACACAAAAACACTGTATGAAAGTATTTGTACGACAAACCAGACCGTACAAATAATTCCACAATTGTTTCGGCTGAAATATGTTATGTAGTTAACAAGACAGTCAGCAGCACACACAAAATATACAATTATGGATACAACCATGTTCGAATCAACAGCATTAGTTTGACGTATAATCTTTTTACACAAGTATTCTTCTTCTTCTTTAGTATTATTGTGGAGGGCCCGATATATATATATATATATATATATATATATATATATATATATATATATATATATATATATATATATATATATATATATATACATATACATATAAAAGGTACGTTCTTATATAGCGCGGTATCCAGTCCGTATGACCGCTCAAAGCGCTTTACACTTCACCCCCTGGCAGACCTGTTCATTCCAACGCCATCTCAACTTCTCTGGGAAGCATTCAGCCACGCTGCAATTGCGCGAAGACTATACAGCTGAGTGAACTGTGGCAATGTAGGGTGATCAAACTTGCCAAAGGTTCGAAGCATTGGGATTTGAAACCGGGTTCTCTCGATTGAGAGCCCGGCCTTCTAACCGGTATGCCATCGCGCCCCACACGATATATATATATATATATATATATATATATATATATATATATATATATATATATATATATATATATATATATATATATATATATATATATATATATATATATATATATATATATATATATATATTAGGTAGAAGGGAACAATGGTTTTAGTGTCTCTTCCGAAAGATACAGGCAGAGTAAGCTTCGAAACAGCAACAGATGGACCAGAATACCAGTCTTCTTAATCGACAGCACGGCGCTGTGACCGTCGAGCCTCTGCGCCCCACTGTCGCTAATATGAAGACGTGGTTAATGCCTGGACGTCATCTTATTTTCCTTCTCCGGTGAAATATTATTGATCTGGAGATAAATTTGGCCTTGTCATGATAGCCCAGCTCAACGTCTATTGATATCCTCCTTGCTTTTCAAAACGTCACGACGTAGTGGTTCGCACAGATCTCGGTCAAGATCCTCTAGCTTGCATTTGATGTCCTAGCCAACGGCCTGATCTAATATTCACTCGCGTCCACAGCACGGTTTAAGCCATTAAAGTCAATAGCGGAAGCTAGACCAACGTTCGCCGACAGTCGATAATGTGTGATGGGTGTCAACATACTGTGCGAACGTGCTTCTCTGGTCAAGGACCTTGCCTGGACAAAGGGGAACGTCGTTGACCGGCTATGGTACTAGACATACGTTCCATAGCTCTGGGGTTATGAAGAAAAATTAATGTCGAAATTGCGGAGTGAATTGTGACACGTAAACGGTGTTTCACTTAGCACACATAGTGACGGTGATTATCACAATGATAAATTTCGGATGAAACTACGGTGATTGTGCCTGCGATGGTTATAGCAACAACGAAGATGTCGAATGCGGGACGCTCCGTTGCTCAGAAGATAAATTGTCAATGACAACGTTTCCACTAAGAGGGCCATCATTGTGACACGTCGCATGTCTGTTAAACAAGTTCCCAAGGTAAACCAACACTTCACATAATATTAGTAACGTCCGTTCTTTTTATATTCTCAAGGCTTCCCAATTTACATTGCAACCAAACACCAATTAGTATGTGCGCAGACCGCTGGGACGTCTCGACGGGGGTGGAGGGGGCTGGCTTCTGCGGACGACAACTGAGTTTCACCTTTTGAATATGCGTTGTCATTAATGACTGTTTATTCGAATGACTCACGCCTTGCTGGGACGAGTACACCGTCCGCGTGGTGCGTCCGTGTGGTTCGTGGCACTGAGACAGTGCTCATGATGTGTCTGTGCATACAGACACGACGATACACGATGGACCTTCTCAATCCCTTCCCACGTATCTAACTAGTTTAAAAATCCGGAAGTAATTACTTCATTAGCCAACATACTTGATTAATTCAAAGCCCCACCATTGCGGTATATAACATTACGATTGCAGCAGCTGTGTTACAAACATGCTCGCTGTGATTAAAGATATATTAATGTTATTGATTTATTTATTTGCTGATATATGCGTGGACATTTGAGTTCAAGTTAGATTCGGTGTGTGCTATATATATATATATATATATATACATATATATATATATGTATATACATATATATATATATATATATATATATATATATATATATATATATATATATATATATATATATATATATATATATATATATATATATATATATATATATATATTAATTACGGCTTTATTGTGTTTATACCTACCATATGTAAGAAGAAGGATGATAAAGCCCCGGTGGGAAAAGAGCCGATGCAGAGAGCCCCTGTAATCCTCGTGAGTAATCGCCTCCAACAGCGCCGCTTGAGCCGGACTAGGGGGCACTGGTGGCTGTTTTCGGAACACTGAAACACGTGACCTGCGTATGACGCCATAGTAGCGATATTATACCAGCCCTCATACAAAGAACATAAATAATTACGTTCTTAGTCTGGTACCTAATAAATAATGTGTCAGTTGCTACATCGTACTTTCAGGAAACATGAACAATGTGATATGTTTTGTGATCTTACAAAACTTTGTAGGTAGGGAATATAGTATAGTTAATATACGCTCCGTGGGCGATCGGAGTTGAAACGGTGACACACTAGAACAACCGGAGATCGAAAAACTCGAACAATTGAACATATCCGAGAGTAACAAAGCCACATACCGAGGACGACGATGACGAAAAACAAGGTGCTGATAACGGCCGTGCTGTAGAGCATGATTCTCAGGTTGTAGCCGACAATAGACAAGTCATCGTCATTGTGGACAATCTCAGTCGGAATGAGGAAGCCCATGGCGACACCAATCTGCAACACACGTAGATCATGATAATAATGATGACAATAACGACGATGTTGATGACAACATATATTATGACAACAACAACAACGATAATATTTACGATTATGATGACGATGATAGCGTTTCATTTATAGTCGTCCTGGAAGAGTGACATATGTTGAAGATTTCTGTCGTCGCATTAGATGGACAGTGTCTACCCTTTGTAGTGAGTATTGAATAAGCGCTTGTGGAGATGTTTCGAATCGCTAGAGCACTGAATATAATATTATGTTAAGCTCAATACGTCCTATTAGCACTGACCAATATATAAGTGGGTCTCGTGAAAGGAGTAAGCAGCAGGGCCTATGGTTAGGGTGCCCAGTGACTTCCAGTCAACTTTAACTAGAAAGTGTTTGTGTAGATAGAACGCGAATCTTAGAGCGGTATTGTAGACAATCAAACAGGAACGGGTGGCTCTTATTTTATGGGACATATTTTACGAAACACATGGAGGCTTCAAGCTGTTCTACAGTGGGAGGACTAACAAACGAAATGGCGTTGGGATCATCATCAAGAAAGACTGGTTGGAGAACATCTTAGAGGTGAAAAGAACATCTGACAGGATAATATCAGTGAAACTACTGTTTGCAGGAGGAAAGATCAACGTTATATGAGCTCCACAGGTGGGATGCGCCATGGAAGAGAAAGAGCAGTTCTGGGGAGAAATGGAGGAAGTTGTAAGGGAAATACAACGCCGGATTTGAGAGTTTCCATGGAGGTTTCAGCTGTGGTGTCAGAGACGAGGAAGGAGAGCGTGCGCTAAACTTCGCACAGGCTTTCAACTTTCAAAGGATTATAGACACCTTATGCCAAACCATGAACAAAGCATTTCTTCTATGGAATATCATCGGTATGGAGAACCAGCTACATAACACCCATATTCAAAGGGAAAGGAAGCGCCATGGAATGCAATAACTACAGGGGCATTAAGCTCATGTGCCATGGCATGAAATTGTACGAAAGAGTGGTGGGAAACAGATTGAGGAAGATCAGATAACTTTCATTTTACATATCCAAGGTGTGTTTAGTTTACCTGGTAGAATTGCACCAGAAAGGAAGATGGCAGTGTAAAGTCTACAGTGTACAGGAAGAAGACACACACCGACCAATACTTGAACTTTGTGTCCCACCACCCCAAACATCAGAAGTTAGGAGTGGTCAGAACCCTTATGCACAGGTGTGAGACGATAACTTCAGAGGAGGGGGACAAGAAGGAAGAGGTGGAACACTTGAGAGAAGCTCTAAGAGTATGTGGCTATCCGTCCTGGGCCTTGAACAAGGTGACATATAGCTGTAAGAAGAAAAAGAACAAGAAAAAAACAAATGACAGAAATTACAGGAGCCAAGTAGTCATCCCATACGTAGAGGGGGTCTCAGAGAGAGTACACCGAGTACTGAAGAAATATGGAGTAGCAACAGCTATGCGTCCCCACACCACCCTCAGGCGCTTGTTGGTACATCCCAAGGACAAAGTAGAGCTAGAAGAACAGGGTGAACTGGTGTACCAAATACCATGCAAGAACTGTGGTGCTGAGTACATTGGGGAGACAGGAAGACTACTAAAAACACGACTAGAGGAACACAGAAAGGATGTAGACAACACGAAAAAAGAGAAATACACAAGGAGTGGGAAAAAAAGATTGATGTCTACCATCAATAAATCCGCCTTAAATGTTGCGAAACACATGCTTTTTACGGCTGATTTATTTCGACAAGTGGGTAGTTCATGCCGTACACCATCTCGACAACTGAAAACCACATCATAGACTGGGAGGGAGTGAACATTGTAGACAAGGAACCCAACCGAAGAATCCGGCACATCAAGGAAGCCATCTGGATCAGAAAAACTAGAACACCCATCAACAGAGACGAGGGCAATTATGAACTGCCTCACGTGTACGATGACGTCATAAAGCGTCATAGGTACTGATGAAATCAACGTGACACGTAGATGAAAGCCTCTACCAGGTAAACTAAACACACCTTGGATATGCAAAATGAAAGTTATCTGATTTGAAAATGAACTATCCTGAAGAATGTTCAGTAAGATTGAGGAAGACATCAGCAGTAGATAATACGGATTTCAACCTGGAAAATCTACAACAGAACCCATCTTTACTCCTCGGATGACGCAAGAAAAGTACACGGAGAAGCCGAAAGAACTTCATCTGTACATCGGGAGAAGGCAATCAACAGAAAACCCAGTGAGTTGATCTGGTGGGCATTGAGAAAAAAAGAAGGAAATCTATGTAAAAGCCATCCAGGATATGTATACAGATTGTAAGACTGCTGTGAGGACCCACGCATGAACAACAGCCAGCTTTGTGGTGGGCGTTGGCCTACATCAGGGCTCAGCTCTTAGCCCATTGCTGTTCATTATTATGATGGATGTGATAGCAGAGAACATCGCCATAGCACTACCCCGAGCTATGAGGTTTGCGGATGACCTAGAGTTGTTTGAGGAAACGAAAGACACGAAAGAAAACAGAATAATTGGCACCTTTGGCATCCGAGTGCAGACTAACAATGGACAACCAGGAGTTATCAACTGTCTCCTAATTCAAATACCTGGGCTCGATCTTCGATGCGGAAGGCGGTGTTGGGATAGACTGTAAAACCCGATTACGCCTAGCCTGGAACAAGTGTGGAGAACTCACAGGAGTAGTTTACAACAAGGAGGTACCACTGAAGCTCAAACATCAGCTATATAAGACTGCCATCAAACCCACCCTTTGCTATGCCGGAGAGTGTCGGACACTAAAGAGGAAGGATGAACAGCCACTCAGCAAGACAGAGATGTGTATGTTGCATTGGATTCAGGGTGTTAGTGTCACAGAACACCAGACTAACGTGTCTATACGGAAGAAAGCTGGTGTACAGGACCTGCCATCACACCTGATGAAGTGAAGACTGCACTGGTATGGGAATTAAAGACGGCGAGGTAGCAACGATGCAACCAATATAGCCCTAAACCAGACTGTTCCTGGTGCACGGCAGAGGCAGACCTAAGCTCTGGTACATGGACGTGGTGAAGCGAGATATGACGAAAAATGGGACTGAGGAATCGGCGACCCAAGACAGACATCTCTGGGCAGCTTCCGTGGCGACGGCGACCCACCTCAGTAGACAAGCCGGGAGGCGACCCACTTCGGTAGACAAGCCGGGAGGTGACCCACCTCGGTAGACAAGCCGGGAGGCGACCCACCTCAGTAGACAAGCCGGGAGGCGACCCACTTCGGTAGACAAGCCGGGAGGTGACCCACCTCGGTAGACAAGCCGGGAGGCGACCCACCTCAGTAGACAAGCCGGGAGGCGACCCACTTCGGTAGACAAGCCGGGAGGTGACCCACCTCGGTAGACAAGCCGGGAGGCGACCCACCTCGGTAGACAAGCCGGGAGGTGACCCACCTCAGTAGACAAGCCGGGAGGCGACCCACCTCAGTAGACAAGCCGGGAGGTGAGAAAGTGAGGTGATAAATGTTGCGAAACACATGCTTTTTACGGCTGATTTATTTCGACAAGTGGGTAGTTCATGCCGTACACCATCTCGTAAACTGTGTTTCGTAACTAATGTGTGTCGTAACGCCTTCCAGTGA